>JAYMTO010000927.1:0-10302 GCA_036898065.1 California macrophylla | reverse complement strand
AATTTCTCTCACAACCTGAACCCTCCACGATATCTGGTTGACTTGTGAAATGGGCCTTAGGAAGGTGAGGTGTGAATCCACGAAGGCCACTTCACTGCTTGGACCGCGTAGCTTTTACAAGGAATGAAGATTTGTAGTCCACTACTTGTGCTCCACGTTTCCTCCTACTTCCTTCCTTCTACACTTACACTCTAACACCGTGGAGCCAACCGTCACGCGCCAAACAAACGAGAAACTTCCAGTCTGGCAAAGTTGTTACACGCGCCTCGAAGTCGTGTGGCCTTGACACTTTTAGTCGGTAATTGCAACATAATCTTCTAGAGTAGAGACCGACTGTTCCGAAGTTTACTCCTCCAACGCGGTCACGCAACGTGGCATCTCTACAATTCTTCCCCCTTGGATTTCCTTTTATTTACGTAAAACACGTCGTTTATGGACTTTCTTATCTAACAAGAAATGGGGGCAAATATGTCACTCCACACAGACGTCAGCAGTGAGTCACAGACTCTCCTGTCCTCATGATTTACAACCTATATATATATATATTCACTCCAAGCATCGTCACTCGCATTCCATCACATTCCGTACATCATGAAGAGAAGCAGAGAGCAGGACATCGCAGACATGGCCACTTGTTTGATGCTACTCTCTCGAGTAAGCAAAGCCGAAAAGGAAACCGATCAATCCGCGAAAGTGAAGCGGTTCTCATCCGATTCGGATCGGGTCTTCACGTGCAAGACGTGTAACCGCCAGTTCTCGTCGTTTCAAGCGCTCGGCGGCCACCGGGCGAGCCACAAGAAGCCAAGACTGACGGAGGATCGAGAGGCTTCGCCGGTGAAGCCGAAGACGCACGAGTGTTCGATCTGTGGCCTAGAGTTTGCAATTGGACAAGCCCTAGGGGGGCACATGAGGAAACACCGAAACGCCGCCGCTGTTTCGAGCGAAAGCTCTGGTGAGGCTCTTCCCGATCCGGCGCCGGTTGTGGTTATGAACAAGTGTAGCAGCAAGAGGGTTTTGTGTTTGGATCTGAACTTGACGCCGCTAGAGAACGATCTCAAGTTGCATTTGGGATTGATGTTGTAGTAGATTTTTAATTTTTGGATTGTACAGGCTCTCCATTTAGGTCGGTTTAATAATTCTCCAGCTTGTCGCTGAGATTTTGTATTCCAATTTTATTCATTGAATCTTATAAATTCTTTTGTGTGAATGTGAGGGCTGGTATGGATGCAAATTAATTACACTATGCATGCGCAATGTCTAAATGAGATAATAGGCTAATAATGTCTCATTTTCCAATGGAAATAATATTTATTTATAATAGTTGTATATGTAGTGTGGTCGTGGACAATTGTTAATTCTTTATTCATTAATTATACTGGAAAGAACTTCCGTTGATCTTGTAATCCTTTATAGAGATTATCTATTAGGAGGATAGCATAGTATTGGCCACACTTGATCCTTTGGGACAAATAAGTTTATATTAAGGAGGATTAATGTCCTTAATTACGTGCTTAAGAAGACTAAGGAAAGATCAAGTACTGAGACCCATATCTTAAATTTGTAGTATTTAATTATTATTTTTAATAAAAATTTATTCTAAAATTGAGCGATCCTTAAGGACAAATAGGGTTGCTCACAAAATAATCCACGACGAATAGTGTTTTTTGGGTTGATTGAAACTGTCATTCCTATTTTGACATAAGTGAGGTATTGAGTTTGAAATCTTGAATTTTATGAACCACGAGTCTTGAATCTTGATACATGTTTTGTACGTATCTTTTTCATACCAGCCATATTTGATTTTACAGATTTGGCTTGAAGTTAGGCTCTAAAGTTTTCGGATTTGTAACCGTATTGTTCTCGTGTTTGAGGTAGAGATTGATTTTACATATTTGGCTTGAAATTAGGCTCTAAAGTATTCGGATTTGTAATCGTATTGTTCTCGTTTGAGGTAGAGATCGTGTTGGCGTCATAGGTGGCTGATAGATGCTCAGATATTGTTTACGTTTGAGATAGATGCTCAGATAATGTAGTTGACGAGTTGGTAATCAACTGTCAATCTGTTGAGTTTGTGGAAAAGTGTGATTGCTTCTACAAATTTGTCTTGATTGTTGTTAAACTGTCGAAAGCTAATTTTTCTTCTTCCATATATGTTCATATGATATAAATGTCCTATTTTAGGATTATTTGGGTCAAATTGCCTGCTAGCAGTAGCAACAAAATATAAACCACAGGAATTAAGATGTGGGTCTAAACAGAAAATTGAGAAAATATGTTTAACCATCAAAATTAGTTTGTTCAAAAAACAGAATTCTCAACTAACACCTACTTTAACACCACTAAACAAGTTTGAAATGCCAAATGACATTGGAAAAAAAATTACAAGCATCCATTCATCAGGTCGTTATCAATTAGTGTGTGTTTTTTTCTCTCCTTTCTCTTTTTTCCTCGAGGGACAAGTGTTGCATCCGATATGTGACCAGAATTTGATCACCTTAGCCACAGCAAGCTGATCTCTCAGCAGCTTGATTGGCTCCACCTACCTGGTCAGATTGATTAATCTTGATTGTTGTAGGCTGCACAATAATAACCATTGGTAATTCCACAATAACTTAATATCAAACTCTCTACTATGGACACATTCAAAATGTGATGGCAATATATATACCTCAGCCTTAGAGTCAGTATCAGAAAGCCTATGCTTTATATTCCGTGCTATTGAAAAGAAAACTTCCTCCACATTTAGATTTGTCTTTGCACTCTGAAGTTTATAGGTCTCCGTTAATCAAGTATATACAGATAAACACCAATCAGGGTTAACTAACCTCCACATACTAGAAAGGGCTTAACTTACGGTTTCAAAGAATTTGATGCCATACTCATCAGCGAGTGCTTGGCCCTTTGCGGTGGGCACAGCCTACAAGGAAATGAGGAATGATATGTGATATGATCATGGTGTAAACATATACACATGCACTTTAGATGTATGTTTTTCTTGATAGCAGTACAAAAATGAAAATAGAAAATAAAAAGTAGAGGGTGAAGAATGGCAAGCAATTTAGCAATAAAACTACATTCCTTTCTGAACCAACATATCTGAAAACTAAGTAACAAGGTTTTGCAACAGTAGCAAAAGGTGGAATGCAAATTATTTTTGCATATAAGAAATTACATGCAAACATACCCTTTTGCTCTCATCCATATCAGCTTTGTTTCCCACCAGTACCTTGTTGACATTGTCTGAAGCATGTTGTTCGATATTGCGAAGCCAGTTTCTAATGTCTACAAATGTTAAGAATCGTGGTTTAGAAAAGTGAGAAATAGAGATGTGTGGAGCTTTACATTATTGAAGAATAATGGTTATCCAATATGAGAAAGGAAAATTACTGTTGAAAGATGACTCGTCAGTAACATCATATACCAGAAAAATACCCATTGCTCACGATAGTAGGCTGAGAAAAGAAGAAAAAGAAAGTTACTAGGGAGAGATATTTGATCTAAACAACGAAACAACATACAAAATACTTCTACCGCGTGGGGAAAAAATTTGGAAGTTCAAAGCATGACATGCATGTACTGGCCGGCCTTACTAAAATTTTACATGAGCATCAATCCAATAGGTATTTAGGCATAAGATATCCGTAGGGGTATTGTGAAGCAAAGTATCAGTCCCATTATGGGATTTTAACCATGTGATCTAAATGAATCATTTCAGATAGGTGGCTCATTATGCAGTGCAATGGATGTCATGAGATGATTCCGTATTTACATGAATAAAAATGTAAAAGATAAAATGCACAGAAAACCAGAGACCAAAATAATCAACCAGGAAATTTGAACAGAGACTATAGACATCATCCCCACAAGTTGTACAAAAATAATTTGCCAAGCTCACAGCTAGTCATGCAATTCTTTTACTACTTTCGGGGGTCTGGTATTTGGGCTGTCCCAACCACAAGCTACACTTTACACCACCTATTTAAGGCAAGGTACCATGACAAACACATACATGATTTTAGGTGCCAAAGAATCTTTAAATCAGTGGTCTTAGTAACCATCACATGTTCCTCCTTCAAGTCATATACAAGTTGCAGTGACAGGCTGACAAACATTAAATAATTGATGATTCAAACTTCAAAATAAAAATTATGTTAGAGAGTGATATGATGCTTCCTAGTCTACTGTGGCACCACCTATGACAAACGGTGAGCCATAAAGAGGAAGATATCAAACTGTCTCCCAGAGAATTGTTTGCTAAATGTGCTTATATAATTTCATGGACATGCTGCTGCTGGCCACTGGTAATGAAAATACAGACAGCTCTATTTTACCAACACTAAACAGAGATAATAGTTTTTTCACAATACCATATACATCTATAACGGGAAAATCTTAATGCATAGATAAACTTACCAGTTGTGATTGTTTGGAACCGTTCATGACCAGCTGTATCCCAGATTTGGAGACGCTTTAAATCAGCCAGTTCAACGCACCATTCGTTGGCCAACCCTGACTTGACACGTTTTCAGTATGGCCACGTGTATGTCAGTGATGGTGTTGTGCAGATAATGAGTTGCAGCCGCGCCGTATGAGATTGCTCTTGGTAGTTGAGCTGGCGTCCTAATCAGCGCCCGGTTGGTTGGTTGGTCTAACCGGCCAATCAGTTGGAAGATACAGCACATGTCCAGTTAAGGGGTATTCATAGGAAATCCGCTTGCCGGCTCCATCACATCACACACCTGTTCCACCGCACCTCGATTGGGCCGGGCTTGCAGTTGGATAATTGGGCCACATTCTATAGAATCTCGATCCATAATTTTTTTGTCTCAATTTGTCTTCCTAACCCAGACCCGGCCTAAGCATAAAAACAACCTCACTGAATTCTCACATAATACACCTCTTTTTATTTGATCCGAAGTAGGTGATGATAGAATGAATAAAGATACGTTTTTTTTCTACTCATTTATGTAGAGGAATCTCATTTTAATATGTTTTTTTTTATCCCATATGTAAGAATGAATAGAAAAGTTTTGTCTTGATTACTAATAGATTGAATATATATGTTGCTTAATCTCTATTTTAATTTTTTGTAAATATATAATTTTAATTTAAAATTGGAATCGGAATCGAAATCTAACATGTCTCCTATTTTTAATATCTACCACCAACTTAGAACTATTCAAATTGATTATATTAATAGACATGACTACTAACATGAGTTCACCACATAGAGGATGGATTTGGATGGACTTTTTTTTTCATAAAGGAAGCATTTCATGTGCATAAATAAGCATGTGTGTTAGTTTCATGGACCATGATACAAGATAAACAACCTCCCTATTGTACATAAACAACCATTCCATGTGTATAACACTTAATTAGAATGTTCTTCTTTTCGGTATATAGAGTATAGCATTAAAATATAATCTTAACTGTAACTTAGTTAAATATGATATATATAATATATTTTAACTTGATTGATTTAGTTTTTGGTCAAATATGACTCATGCATGAAATTTCAATTTTACATGTTCGATCTATTTATTTATGCACATGTTCAATTAAAAAGTCGATATAGTCTAATTTTATAGTGTCAGTAACGTGACATTGCTAGCATAAACAATTGCTGGGAAAACCAAGCAAGAATGTACAAAAAATTTGCATCTCCACGACTTCACTCACTATAACCATTAAAAATGCAGTATAAAGTGAGTGGGAAAAGAATGTGCAAACAAAGGGAAGTTAATGGTTGAAGCATATGCTTGGAAGATCCCCTCACCACAAACTCAAACATACCCAAATTAAAGGTAAGAAAATGAATATTCCTTTAAAAGCTCAGCAGCCCCTCTTCTCTCTTGTTGAAGAAACCAGCTTCCATACACAGCAATCTCTCTCCATCTTCATCTCTGCACATAGCTAGAGCCTAGAGAGATGGGAGGAATCCACCAAGGCGATGACGACGACAGCGAGGATGCAACAGATGATCAGAGGCGTTGAGTACAAGTTTGATCATCTGGGCAACTAAAGATCCTTTGGCATGGTTTCTCATTTCGGATTTCTTACCTTTGTACTATTGGCTCAACCATCGTCGGTTGTGCTATTTTTGGAAGGGAGAAAGAGAGTTTTTTTGTTTGTTTCCACTTCTTCTTCAGACTTGAGTTAGTGATGCATTTGTTCTATATTCTGATTTCCTTCTTTTCTGGTTGTTGTGGTTCTCTTCTGGTTTATTTTGTACTGTACCTTTGTTGTTCTTCGATACCACTATATTTGAAACAATACAACCTGGATTGCTTGATTGATTAATAGAAACATTACAACCAAGTTAGAATATTAATAATGAATGTATGGTCAGGCACTCGAGTCAGTTAACTCTGAAGTCTCAGATAATGTCCCAATTTATTCTATCCAGGTTTTGGTTTAACAAGATAGACTTAGAAGGAAAGCAACCCTAATTACTTTTAACAATAATATGGAGGACAACAAAATCAAAATCCTTAATATTAAGCACCTTCTGGTAAGCCAGGTAGCTGCCAAGATCTGTACTAGCCTTCAAATTAAGGATAAACTCCACCTTATATTAGAAATAAGATGGCAGATTTTGCATCCTGACCCAGAATTCTACTTAACTCCTCAACAATTCTTTTGACAGTAAGGGCATAAGCCTTATATAGATTGTCGAAAATATCAATGTCATGCAAACAAAGTATTAACTGTATTTATTATTATTTTTAAAAATTGTATTCTATTATTTTGGATTAGTCCAATTCATACACAAGATGAACATGATAAAGAGATAATAAGGCCCCTAAAAATTCTAAACTTCTCAGCCATACTACCATTCAACAAGACAGAAGGAAGAGGTGCTAATACAACAAAATTCAGCATCCCCTTCTAAAACTCTGTTCGAGTCCAAGTCTTATCCAAGTCCGGTTCTATACATGAAACCCTCTATTCTGCTAGAGGTAATCAGGCTAAGCAACGTGTTCATAATCTTATCAACCAAAATTCTAATCACTATCATATAGGTCATTTTTAACAATAATATGATTAAGAAAGAATCCTAGATGGAAACCATAAGCAAAGTCTCTAGTAGGTTTCATATACCATAAACTTGTCCTCATGTCTTCAACAGAAGGGGATCTATTCAGGCATTCAAAATCAACCCAAGATTAATTAAAAGCAGATGAGAAAAATAAAATAAATTTTCCAAAAGATGATAGATGAGGGCAGAGGTTAACTTTAAAAGATGAATCACAAATAAATATCTTGAATTGCATTAAACAATAACCATAGTAAAATTATCCAAGTACAAGCTACTATCAATTCAACTGTGGATGCTTAGAAGTCTGGTGGCAAAGAAAACACTTGGCACTAGTACAAAATTTCCAAATCCATGTCCTAAAAACACTGCTCAATAAAAGAAACCAAGAACTTTTCCACCAACATTCTTTCTCCTAGCTTCTTCATGATCCATTATGCCAGCAGATGTTGTCAGCACAATATATCCAAACTGAAAATGTCCCACAAATTTGAATGATTTAGTTCGAAGGAGGAGGGTGAGGGGATAGTAATTGGCTATACAATACATGCATTGCATGTGTATCAATTTCATTTAATTACTGTACAAGAAACAAGTAATCCAAAGAAAATTTATATATAGGGTGCGGACCTGTCTTGAAGGAAGCAACCTAGCAGTCCACCCTTCAATTTCCTTGACACCAACATCAAAACGAGGACTGATGACCCCACACTTGTTGAGCCTTCCATTAAGTTCAACCACAATTTTCCCAGATCTGTGGTCATCAACATACTCGAACTCTCCGATGTATCCTACCCAACAATTATGGAATGAAAAAAGATGCATTAAAGATGCCATCAGGTCATTTCATTTCTTGTTAAAAGAGTAAGCATATGAGTAAGTGAGGAAAATACCATGCTTCTGCATAACCAGAAGAAACTTGATAACAACTTTTGACGATGGCCTAATCATGACCTGTCGTTTCCCTCTCTTTTCAGCATTATACATGCTCTTGAGAGCATCATTCAAAACGCAAACTCTAACCATCCTCCCAAATTCAAGCTACTGTAGTTGGTATGAAAATTTTAGTAATTAATAGAAATAGATTATACTCTGAGTGTGCAATTCACAAAACAACCCCTCACATGAGTAAAGACAAAAAATAATCAGTTGCACAACCACATGGATACAATAGCTGCACAGTAATATGTAACCAATATGCCAGGCTGCTTACAGATCAAAGAACTTAGTACCCGCTACTCAGATAAATTAACCAATAGTTTCAAACAAAGAACTACCAATTGCAGTATTATTTTTCATTCAAGGAGCTAAGCCCTTCAGTGCAAGATTAAAATATTGATAATTTCATTCTGACTTACACTACATACAGTCAAGCAAACAAACACACCTACAGAAATACAATTCCCACCAAACAAAAATGCATAGATCAATCAAAACAAAAACAAAATTCACAATAAAATTGCAGAATTATTAACCCTCCAAATGGTTATTAGAAAACAGTAAATGACAGAGATTTTGGGTGAAGTAAAAAATAGCAAATGTTTTCTAGCATCAATTCAAATAAGAGAAGATAGAAACAAATCTAACCTAACAAAATCAACATGAATGATGGAAAATAATTTACAGAAGCATACATCCATGACAAAACTGTACTGAAACACATCAAACTCGGTTGCATGAAATTAACAAGAGGATTTAATTCAATGATACACGCATATAATATACAGAAGCCAAAAATCAAAAACATACGAGCAGTCATACTATTCAAATGATCGCACACATAGCTTAAAATTCAAAATCAATGGATGAAACAGATTATTCGGTGTGAGCCTAAATGGTATCGGATCATGAAAACGTAGAGACGGAGAGAGAAGGGTGTGACTTCACCTGAAAGAAGAAATGACGGCAGGTTATCTGGTAGCGGAAGAGAAGAGCTAGGGTTTTGTTATGGCGGACTCGGAGGGAGGACTTAGACGACGGAGGCTAATTGGATTTGGGCTTTATATTCTATTTTGGGCCACATTTGTTTTGTTATGCGATTTGGGTACAGAACGACCCACTTTACTCGTTAACATAAAATGGCCCAGGACGGGTTCTCACTCTAAAACCAAATCCTAATCCAATCCAATCCAACCCACCTCTCTCTCATCTCATCAATTCAAATACATTTTTACACCCATCACCCATCCAACACTACTTTACCAACACTTAATCCTACAACAAACCAATCATCTTATGCACTCACTCATGTCTTAAACTTAACTCACCATACCAACAACGTCATATGTCTTCGCCATGATGTTCTTGACCACATCAAATCACTCCAAACACGTGTATCTCCTCTTTGGCTTCGTTTGATTGTGACTTGGCTCTATGCATACATATTTTCTTACCAATGTTTTTAAGATTGCTGCTACTGCTCGAGATATATGGAAATCCATAAACATCCTATTCAGAGAAAATAAACCGGCAAGAGCGCTTCAACTACATTACAATTTTTGAACTTTTCAATAAGTACTTTATCTAGTGCCAAATATTATAACAAAAAAAAACATGTCGATTTCATATTATGTCTACAAACTATCTCACCTTAAGAACTTGTTTTGAAATGCTTAAATGGCTTACCATAAAGTTCTTCCAATATTATCGAGGTCATACAATACAAAGTCTCTTTCCCTTCATTCCTTGAAATCTTATCCATCTTCTTTTTGACCGAGGATCGTCATAACCATCTAAATACTCACCATAATCATTATAATTCATCTACATTGCTTTATACTCAGTACACCTCCAACTACAACTATGGTAAAGGTAAATCTCGTGGAATTGGACATACTTAGGTAGTGGTATTGGCCGTTACGAAACACCTTGCACTCATTATTCCTCAGGTAACATTGGGCAATTATCTTGTTCTTCACAATACCAGTATGATGCCACATGCTTTGTTTATAATTTTGCACATTCAAATTCTATTCTGGACTTATATCCCCAACAGGCCTATAGTGCCTCTTACTTTCAACAAGCCCACTGGCTCATACCTTTTTCTGTCTACCAGCATCAGGCTCATAGGTATCTAGGCGGACCACTGTCTATGCAATTCACACTTTCTCCAGCAACTCAGATTGGACCGTCTCAGCATGTAATGCACCAGACTTTCCAGTCCAGTCTATCAGTCACTACGTACAAATATACTTTACACAGCGTCTCATACGTGGGGTAGCTTGTGCCGCGTATGCATACACGACGCGATTCTCGATCATACG
>JAYMTO010000926.1:0-10302 GCA_036898065.1 California macrophylla | reverse complement strand
CTGTGGAAATATGGCAATAGAAAATTTACAGCAATATTTGGTCACTGGTGGCGGATGGTTGCAGCAAATAGGATTGTGGCACAGAGAGGATATGCGGCAAATTTAGGTAGAGAAAATAGCTTTGATACCATAAAGAAAATAGTTTTCCTGTTGATTTTATTAATAAATGTAGCTTAAATACAAACTAACTAGGTTGAGATAATACAAGTAGGATTTACCTAATTTTTACAAAGTAATTCAAACCTATACAACAATATAATATACTATGTGGAATATGAAATTCAAAGGTAGTCTACCAATAACTTTCAACCACCAAAACCCAACATACTTAACAAATAAAAATAAAAATTTGGGTCATGCTTATTTTCCAAACTCAGACACACCCACATTACAAAAATTATATATCAAAGCCCAGCAAATCATGGGAAGAAAAATAAAAATCAACACTAATATATGAAAATGCACACTTTCAATATTACCCACGACCAAAGGCACCAGTTGAAACCCTAAAACTAACCAAACCACAACAAAACTCGAGTAGCACCAAAAAATAAAAACAGAACAACCTCAATCAATACACATTCCAATAGTTTAAAGTGTAGTTCCAAAGTTCGTACTACAAAATAGTTCCAATCAGTACACATTCCATTAATTAATGCCACAAAACAAATAAATGTTGCAGTATTTCTCCAATACCAGAATGAGGTTCCACTGTGAATTATGTGCAAGCAGACCGTGGACAAAGATGACTAAAGAGAGTCGTGTACTGCAAGAAGGATTTATTACTACTACTACTACAATGCTAAAAACTCATTTACTGCCACAGACTCTTGGTAGCAGGTGAACTTTTCATTGTGTACAGAATTAGAAGAAATTAACAGAAATAATAAGGTGAAGATTGGTACTCTCTATTCTTTGATCAGTTTGGTCTGCATATTCCAAGTGACATTTTGGATCTATTTTTGCATCTGAATTTGTATCTATCTGATTATACATATATCTACCAATGTAAGTACGTGATCTTATTAGTTACGGCTGTAAGGAGAGTGGTAATTGAGAAACGTGGCAATCCTTAACCATGTCTCTGGCCCGCGTCTCGCTCCCGCGACCATCTGAAATCGATGGGATTCAGCTGCGTCTGCATTGGGAACGAACATATATGTTCTCCGGCGCGATTTCTGTCATAGTCTAAACGAAGGTTACATTAGCTCCAGATTTGTTCTTCGGCGCGCGCCTCGCCGCCTCGATCATATGAAATCGACGGGATAGCTGCGTCTGCATCGAGAACGACCATATATATTCTCCGATACGATTTCTTCGATCAATGAAGGGCTTGACGCAACTGATCCTTCCACTGCCGCCGACTTCACAAATACAATCAATTTCCCAGCGTCATCTCCTCCGACTTGGATTTGGGGATATTTTATTGGGTAATTCTGTTTTGCTTAAATTATTTTTCATAATTGAAGTGTGGCTCTGATTTAGTAGATTTGAAGTTATATATATATATGCTTTAACTTTTGGTTCATGAATTGGGATTTGCTTGTATTTGCATGTTTTGTGGTACTCTCTACATTGAGTTGGGTTTGAATCGGCTGTCCTAGTAGTTGCATTTGTTATCATGCAACCTTCTTTTTTCTCTCGTGATTTTAGTGTTATATGATCAGGCATTTGGGGGATTGTTTTAATGTCAATCAAAGTTTTAGAAGTTACTGGTGAAGATTTGTAATTACAACGTGATAATCTTTTCTTTTGGCAGTCATAGTGTCATATTCATTGGTTTCTTTAGTGTTCAAGCTTCCAATAATAAAATGCAAGTATTATTTTATATTTTACTCTGACAATTCAGAAACCCAGTTTTCCACATGACCATACAGAGCATAGTTCAGTGGCATGATACAAAAATTTGAAATGAAATTATGGATAAAACTGTATTTTCAGTGAGTTGATGAAATACTTTAGGATAGTTAGTTGATCATATATATCATTCAGGGGCTCATGTGAAAAATGCTTATTGTTCAGGGTTTTTATTTGATGTTTACCCTTGTATATAACTTAAGTTTTAGAAAATAATTATGAACCATACGATTCACGATATTGTACAATCATGCTCAAATTTCTTCTGTTTTTTTACTACACCCTTTTCTTCGCATACAAATTGAGTTTCATTTCAGTCTTTGTAGCATTTCTTTGATATGTGGGCCACTTTCTTTTTAACTATTAGGATAAGAATTTGGAGTACTAGGATTGTTGGTTTATGTTTAATTCATATTCAATTGTTTAAATGGCAGCTAAGTTTTACTTGCTAGTTGCAATTTTGAAATGTTGACATTATGGTATCATACAAATGATTTAGTTATGGGAATTTTAGATGTAAGCACCCATTTAGGATGAAAGATATATAGATACACACACATTTGCATACAAGGACATATACCTCCAAGTGCTGTGTGAATTTTGGGTTTTATGTTATGTTAATTTACTTGAATAACCAAAGGAGCAAGATAATGTTTTACTAATTATGTTTATGTTGCAACTTTATATAATCAATGCCTTTAAACTATTGCAGGTGTGTTGTCATGGAAGGAGACAACATATTAGAAGCTATCTATTCAGATGACAATTTAGATGATGTTGAAATGCTTGATGTAGAAGGAGAGTTTGTGGAAAAAGTTGATCCAGGCAAATACAGCAGCAAAGACTTTAATATAATCAATCAAGATTCAGAAAATAAAGACCAGAGTGAAGACATAAACATAGTCGATGAGGACTTGCAAAGCAAAAAACGTAGGCGCAGAGGGAATAAGAGAAAGAATAAGAAAAGGAAGAGTGGTTCAGGGTCAAATGTTACGGACATAAACAGGTATTACTCTGCCAAGTAGGAAATACTTTACTTATAGTTTGTCTGAAGTAAACTTTAAGCTGCTGAGGAAACTATCAAGCAAATTTATTAGTATTGGCTGCATAAGTGATATCAGTTGAGTTGTGCTACATATGATGTTGTGACTTCCAGTATTGTTTGGTCTTCCCTATCATTGTGTTATTTCATCTCACATGTATCGATCTAATCTGGCTTATCCTTTGACTTTTGCTGGACATATATGAAAAAGTATTATTTTTTGTTGTTGTCAGTGTGATTACAAGTTAATACTCTTTTGTTCACAGATAAAATGATTATCAATTCTCATGTTATGCTTCTCCATCCTTTTATTGTTTTTTTTGTTATTTCCAGATTTGTACTAGATACATGCAGGCAACTGAAAGAGAAGAAGTCATATATGGTATATACTGCAGTTGGCTGTCTTGGTGTTTCTGCTCTAAGTAATCTTGTTAAAGAGGTAGTGCACTTTCCTTCTAATGTAGGATTGTCAAACAAACCAATAATGTAAACTGTTCATAATCACCTAGACATTTCGTATTATTTTTTGAGTCTTTGTTATTTTTCTTTGATTGCACATGCCAGTCTTCTTTTAGATGGTGAATTTTAAGTCTTTTACGCCATTACTTTTCTTGAACATGTGCAGCTAGTGTTAGCTATGTTCATGCATGTACTAAAGGATCTGATTCTTAGATGGTCTTATGTACTAGGATCAGAATGTGCTTCAATAAATCTTTTTTGAATGGGATTATGCTTTTCTTCCAAACCTTTCTTCCATTCTTTTAGTTTAAATAATTTCCACTTTATTCCTTTTTCTTGCTGGAAACACAATCTTGCTTATTGCCACTGCCTGTCTGTCTACTCTGCAACTTTTCTATCTGGGGAACTGGTTATGGGTTAAGGGATACTATGTATTTGCGAGCACTTGCAAAGATGATCTTGCCTTTTCCCCAGTCTCTTTTAGCAATCTCTATTAAGTTTGATAGGTTGTAAGGAAAAGAGTAGTGTTCATTTGGTTCCTGCAAGTAAAGGTGAGACTGCTCTTGATTTTAGACAAACAAGTGCGGAGTGTACTAATTGATACAAAACTCGCTAAGAATTTGGCGAAGCCAAATTTATAGACAGATTTTGATTACTTGTTGACATTGCGTAACACTGTACTGCCTTCTGAAGCTCTGATTCTCAATATATTTTCCCTACCTTTGCAGATATTGTAACAGATTCCATTCAACTGCTTCAGTCCCTTATGCTCTAAGCTGAAATATCCATCGGCTATGAATTCATTTTGTATTTGTGTTGTTTTTTTTTCTTTTCTACAAAACAAGCATTTCCTCCACAATGATCATCTCATCCCATCCCATCATGTGTAGTGTTTTTAGAGAATTGCTCTTATTTTTTAATTTTCATAATTTAGATTTGGGATTTTGGGGACCCTCTTTCTCTCTCTTATCAATGCCTACTCCATCATTTCATGTTACTTATTTATGCTTGTTGTGAGTATTGATTGTTGTAGTCACTTGACTTATAGTGTCAAAGTCTTCTGTTATTTCTTCAATTTTGTGATTGAATAAATACCATTTTCTTTGGTTGCTTAATCTTTAAGTTGTTGCAATAATTGTCTAAGCTTGATTCTGAACCATGTGCTTAATTTTTTTCCGTTTCTATCATTATCTTCTGCTTGATTTTAAGGACCTTTTTCCGTATAGGTCAAAAATGTAGTATGATGCACCTTAGAAACTCAAATGGACAAGAGCATTATATTGTGAAGAACATCCCTGTAGTAAGATAAGTATGCATTCCAGATCATGAAGAAATGCATGCTTACTGGTTGAGTTATAATATTGCAACATAAATACTTCATGGAATATTTGCATATATAGTTTATCTGAGTTGTTGTGCAACCTGAATAGCGCATGCATCATGTAGCATGTTATATGGTTTACAAGCATCGTTTGAGTCTATGTTGACTGTCGAGCTGCCAATGAACATTGGAGATAACTATTATGAAATGTACGATTTGCAGGTGGATGCTATTCAGGAATGTGGAAGTCAGAGGACTGCTGATGGTAGACACCATCGTACTGGTGGTGGTATATTGTGGAACATCATCAAAGCACGAGAACCAAATGTCTACAAGGAGATAATGAAAAGGGCAAAGGAGTTTGAGGTATGTAACTAGCCTCCGTTTACTAAATAATTTTAACTGTCTTGTGACCCTCAAGTTTTGACATAAAGTTTGTGGTCTTAGGGCGGCACTCCTTATCTTGTTATATGCGTCCATTGAAGCCTATGGATGCTTTTATTATGTTCAAATCTCTAGGTCAATCGTTCTTCCTTGATCTTTGAAAGTAGATTTTGATTTTAGTCTCTTTGTATGAAACACTTATCCTCTCCTTCTCCACCTCTTCTTCACCATGTTGGCACCAAATTGCAGAAGCAATTCAGGCAACAAAATGTTAGCCAAGTACCATTGCAAAAGAAGGAAAGTTCTGATGGAGCTGCTCGCACCACCGAAGAGAGCATGGCTAGTTTCTCAGATGGTTCCCAGCTTGCGGCTCCAATACAAAGTCAAACTGAACAGTCCAACGCTGAAGAAGCCAAACGTGTGATCGCATACGAGTTCCTGTCTCATATGCTGACTTAGAAGAGGGTCCTAAGGATGATACATGCATCATAGAGGAGCTTCGTGCAAAGATGGGATGATAGTTTTGCTCTGGTTATAGCTTGAGTTATGGTACGGAGGCGATTATAAATTAGTTTTGGATCTATGAACATTAGTCTTGTAAAGAAGTACTTTTGGATTTCAACTAGATGAATGATAATACACTCACTTTTTTACACATTTTATTCTTCATCATCTCCTGCAACTATAACTATAATTTCCAGATGTTTAACCGTACAAGAACATTGAATTAGGTTTTTACTAAAGATCAGAGTAAAAATTAGGAGATTTCCTAGATGGTAAAGTCAATTCAACTAGAATTTCACAGAAATATCGTCTTCTGCAGAAAATTATATCAGTTTAATTCTTAAATTCTCGCTGTGTCGGAAATTGTGGACAAACTAAATCTAAGAAAATTGCGGATAGCATCACAAACCCAAAATCATCAGAAACCTTGGCATTTTGAGTATAGACACAAGTTCATAAACCACTTTACAAAGCTCCTTGAAAATCCCCAAAATCATCGTCAGCTACCTCTTCTTTGCTTTGTTTATCACGCGCAACTGGTTCATTTGGGCGGACTGTTGTGTTTGGGCCAGCTCCTTCTATTTTGAATTCAGAGGGTGAAGTAGTTGGAGAAACTACAGGTGAGAGTGGTCCTGGAGGTGGTGGCAGCGGTACGATGCTAATCACAGCTTCTTTCCCATCGCCTTTACTCTCAAATGATTGATTGTTCAGGTCCTGCTGAAAAAACTTGGACTTCGGGCTACTACCAGTTTTCAGCTGTCAATAAAAAACATTAACATTCAAAATCCTATCCTGACTTGCCAAACCAGGTACAGTCAAGGAGCAAGCGGGTCTTACATTCTTTAGATTGAGTACCAGTTTCTCGCCTTCTTTTATACTGTAATCAACTGATGAAGCGTTCTGGTAATGCTGTTCCATCTCCTCTGCAGTTTTCTTTTTGTTCAGATACCTTCACAAAACAAGAAACACGTGACATGCAAAATTTGAGTTTTAATCAAGCAAAGTAGAAAAAATATTGGCCATGAAACAAAACGAACAAGCAACTTGCATATATAGAGCAAGTGATTAGGTGGATACTTCATATGATCATGCAGTGCTGCTTGGAAGTCATATGCTTCTGTTCTTTCACGAAATCCTAGGCCAATGAAAGCATGGCGTGCACGCCCATCTGCGGTTGTAAGAAGTAGATAGAAATTTCCAGATAAGAATCACATAATCAACAATCAAAAAGGACAGATTGCTAAATCTAAACAGAAGCATTGACATAGGAAGGGTACAAGATATGGATTATAGGTCTCCAGAATCATTCAGCTGCTCCGGTTGATTGCATTTCTAGTATACCAACTGCGATGCACTAGTTCCATTCAGCTGCATCTAAATATGGTAATTTGGAAACCTAAATATTTCACAAGTCAAACTTGACACTAGGCCATCCTTGATCTCTTATTATTGTGCTACTGATAATTACGACATTTTTCATTTATCAACGTCAAGTTGTCGACTAATGCATCATCAAACGTCTGTGTGCTTAATGCATCAAAAGACGATTCTAAGCATGGAACAAAGTCATTTGTGTAGTTTTATCAATCGACTTGTATGATGCAGATTTTTTATAACTATTATTTATTAGCAAACTATATATGATACAGATACTAGTTGATGTATCATGTTACAGTCCTGTATTTGGATCGAGTTATGGGAGAAAGTTGTAGCATTCGCTGAAGAGAACCCTAGATCTCATGTAGCATTCGTTAGAGAGAACACTAGATCCAGTGTGAACCTTTAGGCTTCCTTTTGTTTATAATTATCTACAATATCCTTTATTTCATCTGCCAGCATATTTATACTGCTGGTCTTCCAAAACTACATGTGAATATCATGGTTGGTTATGTCCATGACTTTACTACTCTCTAAACCAATGAGAAATAAGATGCAGTTGCTAGGAAAATAAAATACAAAAAGTAAATATTCACTCTTGGATCCTTCCTCAGCCCCATATCATATCACTACGACATAGAAATTCTGTTTGTACCATATCTTGGCAACAGAATTGTTGGAATGCATTTATTGTAGGATTTGGAATTTGAATCCAGAGTAATAAGGGTACCGATTTTGTTGCCTTAATGAATAGGGTAGGAAATATCGAACCTTCATATATAGACAAAAAGGAATTACTAGATTGATTAGCTGACTTGTAAATGATAAGCACCTCTCGACGTGCACCACTATACAAGAACCATCTCAAAAAAATGAGGAATTGATTCTAACAACTCGGAAAGAATAACACCAAGGTTAATGAAAATGTAAATTTTTCTGTACATTAGTATGTAACTAGCAACTATCTGCAGTTAAGACAAACTGTGTTAACACACTACAAAACTTCAAGCTTATCCAGGATTCATGGTACTTGCATGAACTTTGATGTCCTGTTCTCCCGTCAGTATATTGATAGAAATAAGTACGTAGATTCTATGTTTGGGAGCATCAATTTTATTCCGTGTTACTACGAAACTCCTTACTAAAACTTTAAAAACTGTGTAAAATATTCCTCTCTTTTTTATTTTACAATGGTTCCTAGTACTTAGGAAAACAATATTAACAGCTCTAATGAATCCAACTCTCATATTCTTTTCTCGCTTTGACTTCATTTCTTTGAATGATGATCATTAGGTTGGGGGTGTGAGGGATTTATCCATATCCAGGTATTGATGAACAATAGTGATATACAATATGCTCATTCTAATTGTCTATAATACACCGAGCAGAAATTAGCTGAATAAATACTGGAAACAAAAAAGGGAAAAACTTTAAACAAGTGACAGGTATAGTAGCTCACCCATGTTCTCTTCTATGCGGAGGACAAAATATCTGCAGAAAGAAAAAGCATTTCAATTTAGACAACCTCCACATTCAAGTTATAAAATCAATAACGCATATCTAGTTTTACACTTCGACATCATGTTATCCTTAAAAATCCATGGTTTTAGACTGATTTTGATGGAAAAAAGAGTCAACCTGCTGCTGTCAATTACAGCCTCCACCGGATGTGGTTCTCCATTTCTTAAAAATGCCCGAGCATATAATTCACCTAATGATGTCTCAAATAATGTTAGATTAGAGAATAACAGCAAAAGGTAACTACCATATGATTTAAATCTGATAACAACTAAACGATGAGCCCCTGTCATACCTGTGGTCTTGTCTTCAAGTTTTATAATGCATACTTCTCCCTTGCTAATGACCTTCAATGTGCCATCCCATGCCCACTTATTGACATTCCATTCATCAGCCCTGAAATGGACTTCACAAATAAGCATATATCTCTAATTTGTCTAAAACTACATTTCAACAGTAAGACAAAAAGTGTAAGTGTACGGGATTTCATGAGAAAAACATGTCTCCTTGAACCTACAGCAATGAAATTTCTGCATTGGCTGCTGGAGAAAAACAGCAACGAAGAGTTTGGTAGACATATCAACATAAAAGGGGAAATGGAATGGTATACTACTGCATATGAAGTATCATATCTTAGCAAGAAAAGAGTCTGAGTAAAACCTGTAGGATGCTGCACTTTTCCGTGGGGGTATCTGCAGAAATAATACTTAAGTCAGGTTACGCATCACAATAACTTCAAAAAATATTCTCAGACATCTTATCAAATTAGGGAAGTGTTTACAATGTGATCTAAATCATAAAGGAAAAACAAGATTATAATGGACGTAGCAATCCAAATAACATACTTAAGGGTGATTTCCATAATTGATACATAACCCATACTTTTGACAGATTTTGAAAATAACAGTGGACAAATAACTTCCAAATTCACGGATTCACTAATTGGGATAGGTTTATGCATCTAATACCAATAATCATAACTTCGAGTGGTTTTGAGAACAATGAGCAAACAAATTCCAATTCCTAGGCTCACTATCCAGTCAACCTACACTTATACCAAATCACATGCAGCCGCATGTAAACAATCCATAGGTTTAACTCACATATGCAATGTGACTTAGATTAATGCCAAATATAACACACACAAAACTCTGGTATGGCGTATAAAGCCTAAGAATCATCTCACATTACTAGATCATGCAAAGGACAAGTTGGATGTGCTGCCTCACTTCTCCAAAGGGATTGAAATTGAGGAACAATGGCACACTAATACAATTTTAAAGTGCATACGTATATCATATGTGCCATCAACTATTAGATATTGTGTACAACTTCAGTTTTTTCAACTCTAAAACAGCACATGCAAACTCTTTATGTTAAGATTAACTTATTGACAATGAAATCCAGCTCTAGAATTGGAACTAGATACGAACAGAGAATTATACAGGTAAATAGATCACCAATCTCACATAATTCCAGTTCCACATACCCAAACAAAGCATAACTCCTTTCTCTGAATCACCATTCCACACCATTGACTTCCATACATGATTATCAATCTCATCTGGACAAAACTCATCCTAATGCTCATTCAAAACTTTCCAACATTGAAACTATCCGATTCAGCCTCAACTTCCAAACAAATTGTCAGATGCAGCTGAAACTCTCACCATATAAGCCAAAATCTCTCAGTTTTAACAGTCATGCACCAAAATTTATCCAAGCAGGCAGTTAAATCGAAAAACGTAGAAACCCAGGTAAGAAAAAGGTAGAATTTACAATCAAGTGCAAGATTCCACCAGCAAAAACTCAAGAAAAATCATCAAAACCATATTTTTCC
>JAYMTO010000925.1:0-10302 GCA_036898065.1 California macrophylla | reverse complement strand
GTTTTAATATGATATCAGAATCTTATTCAAGTCTCCTCTTAACTTCTTTATGTTATCCAGTTGTCGGACTAAGAGCCTACGGTCCATGTGCAGCATACCATAATATTGTGTAAAATTTTAAAAATTGGACTACATATATTGGTCGAGCTTCACAACAGAAAATTAACATTTCCCTTTACATTTCAGGAGAAGGCAGCAGCAGCTATGGCTGTGTGGGAAGTGAAGAGAGATTTGGCCCTAGCGAAAAGGAATTCAGCTAAAAATCTTGAGTGAGGATGTGAATTTTTATCGATAATTCCTAATCTAATACTATCTTCTCACCTAGCATAAGACAAATTCGGGCACGATACTTCTCTTGCTAGGCAGTGCTCATCTGTAAACGAAGATTTGTTGGCAAAATGTGTAAATGCTTGAGTTTTTAGTTATGTGAAGGGGAAGATCTTAGAGTTTTACTAAAAGGGTTCATGCAGAAAATACAGATATATGAGTTTAAACGAAAGAACAAATCATCAATTTTGATGCATTGTTACTTGCGTGTGAAGTTATCCTTTACGAGTAACATTTTTATTTCTTTTTGAAGTGACATTATATTCTCAATAATATATAGATCAAAGCGGAATCATCATGAGATGTTGCAGGTGGGCCTCTAACTCCTTACCTGGATGGTATTGAGGATTTTAGATGAGCTCTAATATCATGTTAAAGCCCGATCTATATAAAAACTCGAATTTTGACGCCAAGATGTTTATCAAATGATGAATGTAGTCATATCTTTTCGATGTGAAACTCTAATTTTCTTCGTAATTTAATCCACAAACCATCTCAGTTTCAACGTTTCTGTCCCGCTTTCACTACAAAGCCGAACGAGATCGAACCTTTCTCCACACCTGAAATGTTGTTTGACTGTTTTCTTGGTCTGCTATGGCTTCCATAGCAAACCCAGTTCGTTGTTCCATCACACCCTCCTCATTTTCGCCTCTGTACTCGAGACCCATTAAGGCCTTTTCCAGTAACTTGGTGCTCAAGACTCGGCCTTTGCTCACAACCGTGGCTTGCTCGCCATTGCCGGAGAAGAGGGAGCCTCCGTTCTCCGAGTCAGAGTTGTGGACTCAACAGCTGAGGCACATACGCTCTGTTGAGTCTCCGGCGATGAAGCCAGTAGATGGCGATCTCGAGGACGGCGAGGTTGAAGTACCTAGAGAGAAATTGTTTGGCCTCTTAATCTCTTCTTGGGTTCTCTTTTGTTTTCATGTTTGGGTACGGAGAAAAGCATGAGAAAACTGAAGTGGCAAAAGAGTTGGGAGGGTTTGAATCACTCTTTGTTTTTTGTTTTAGGCATAATTGAGTTTTGCATGTTTCTTGCACTTTCTCAGCAGCCAAACATATGTTAATATGTGGTTTAAAACTTTCTGATTCTTGTTTCCATGATTTTTCTGTTTGGTTTCTGAGAAAGCATGGGAAAGTTATAGGAGGCAAAAGGATTTGGAGGGTTTGAAGCACACTTTGTTTTTGCTATAGGCATAGTTGAGTTCTCTTTTGTTTTCATGATTTTTTCTGTTTGGTTGCTGAGAAAACTAAAGGGGACAAAAGGGTTGTGCATGCTTCTTTTCTTTTCGTTTCTTGCACTTTCTCAGCAGTCAAACATAGGTTATTATGTGGTTTAAAACTATGTTTAATTCATATTTTCATGATTTTTGTTTAGTTGCTGTGAAATCAGGAGAAAATTGAAAGGGGCAAAAGGGTTAAAGATGATTTGAATCACTCTTTGTTTTATGCAGAGTTTTGTTTCTTTTCTTCATTCAGCCATAGTTGAGTTACGCATGTTTTTTTTCTTTTCGTTTCTTGCACTTTCTCAGCAGCCAAACTTAGATTATTATGTGGTTTAAAACTATGTTAAATTCATGTTTTCATGACTTTTCTGTTTGGTTGCTGAGAAAGCATGAGAAAACCAAAGGGGGCAAAAGGGTTAAGATGATTTGAACCACTCTTTGTTTTTGTAGCCATAGTTGAGTTATGCATGTTTCTTTTCTTTTCGTTTCGTTTCTTGCACTTCCTCACCAGCCAAACATAATCCATTACCTGGTTTTAAACCATGTCTGATTCATGTTTTCACGATTTTTCTGTTTGGGTGCTGAGATAGCATGAGAAAACCAAAGGTGTCAAAAGGGTTGGGAGGGTTTGAACCACTCTTTGTTTTTGCTATAGGCATAGTTGAGTTATGCATTTTCCTTTCCTTTTCATCTCTCTCACTTTCTCAGCAGCCAAACATAAGTTATCATCTGTGTTTGATTCATGTTTTCCCTTAACTGCAGCGTTAAGAAGCCAAAGAGTTTTGCTCATAGACGTGACGATATAGTTTACCAACTGCATAACCTTTTCTACCTGCCTTGTTGGTAATATAAACTATGATTTACTCGATAAGCAAATGCAAAGCTAAATAAACTTGGTATTCACAATTTCGTATTTCTGTGCAGGTTCATCATGTTATTCGTATTCCTCAGCTGGTTTTGCATAGTCAGGTACCTCCTGATTGTAGTCTTCAGCATACTCACCAAGGATCTCGACAACTATTTTCCGTATCCATAGTATGTTTCTACTCATTCTTTCATGTTTTCGATTTCCCAATCATGCGTGTGTATATCTATAATTGATCTGTAACGTGTTGTGTTCAGCTTCGTTTCTGCTATACAACTCTTTGTTGGCATTGTGTACTGGGTTGCGACTCAGTTTTTGCCAATGGATTTAGGTCCACCGCGCGAGATGATCAATAAGGAGGGCTTGTTATCGTTGGTTCCAGTAGCGGTTTGTCATGCCATTGGACATGTTCTGTGCAATGTATCAGTTGTTGCTGTTGCTGTGTCGTTTACGCTCACGATTCGTGGTTGGAACTGTTGAAACCTTGTACTCTTCTATGGTTGAGTTTATGATGTTTGTGTCTTGATAGATTTTGTTTTGTTCTTACTCAGCTCTGGAGCCATTCTTTAGTACCATTGCTTCTCAGTTTGTTTTTGGTCAAGCGATACCTTTATCATTGTGGCTACCATTGGCCCCAGTTGTTATAGGTAATCTCTTTTGACTTCAATTTTTTAATCTTACACATTTGGTTAGAATCTTATGTTGTCCCACGTCGGAAAGGAGGTGCAAAGGTTACACCTCTGAAGTAAGTTTTACGTGGTATCGGAGTTGGTTTGTTATTGGATTCGTGATCGGTTTGTGCTTCCTTTCTGTTGGACCACGTGTAAAATAGGTTGTGTTGTTTGACTTGCACGTAAAGGGGAGTGTTAAAGTTGTCCCGCATAGAAAGAATGGGGGATTGTACAGAAAATGCCAGTATACAGAGGAATATGGAGAAGGAAATAATCTTCACTGAACAGTCAGGAGATGAGAAGAACCATTTTTTTTGGAAATTCAGAGATAAATATAAATTTCTGAAGCATGTTCCATGACATTTGACATATACCTATAATGTGTGCGTGTGTTTCATTTTCTTTATTATTTGTTGTATGTATTAACATTGGCCGATGGTTATGCAGTTGGTTTTCTCTTCATTTAGTGCTGATGATGAAGACTACAAAGGTTATGAGTATAGCCTTTATGGACAGCTTTCAGAAGTACGAATTGTATATTTGAACCGGTTTGTTCAGGAGGTAATTTAATTTAAATTTGGGCTCTTGCTTCTGTCTTTCTATTTTGCTTTCTCATTTCCCAAATTTGGCATGTAGATTGTCAGTTACTTTATGGGTCTGGCTCCCGAAAACTCAAAGGTTCTTGTCAAGATAAAAGATCAAGTGACGAATTCTGAGAAGCTGTTTACTACTAGTGCAATTGAAGGATCACCTGCTGTAAAGTTTGATCTTTCACTGAGAAAGCCTATAATACTAATGCCTCGAAGAACAGACAGTCTTGAGTAAGTTTTATGGTGTCATCTATAGTAATTTGTTTTTATAAATCGGTCCCTTATCTTAATTTTCTATTTCCTTGTATGTGAATGAAATATAAAATCTCAGTGTTTGTGTTTTTGTAATGGCAGTTATTTGAAGCTTGACATTGTTCATATAACTGTACAAAACACCTTTCAGTGGTTTTATGGAAGTAAAAGTGAGATTAATGCTGTCCACTTGGAAGTGCTAACAGTTCTGGTAAGCTTTGTTTTATAATGGCCTCTTCTATTAGGATTTATGGTAGTGGTGATCTCAAGGGAAATGGGGTCATTATTGGTCTTGTTTTATTGAGTGTGGTTCATATAAAACCAGAAGATAACAAATTGTCTTTGTTATTGGATTCAGGTTGAGGACATCAATTTGAATGTTGGAAATGGAACAGAAATAGGTGAAAGCATAATTCAAGATGTGAGGGGGGTATCTGTTGTTATTAGGAGATCACTTCGCGACTTGTTGCACAAAATTCCAAGTACAGAAGCTGCAATCCAGGTAGTTTATTGTGTTATTTATTTTGTATCAGGCATCAGGTGTCCTGAAAATTGACATTTCCATTTTTCAGTCACTATAAATATCAATTTAGACACTGAAATAAACACTGATATTTTGCTTCTACAGATAGAGGAATTGAAAGCGGTTCTGTCCAACAGGGAGTACCAGATAATTACTGAATGTGCAATGTCCAACTTTTCTGAGACTCCTCATACATCGCCTCCGTTGAACCATGTTACTATTGGATCTTCAGTTGATGTGGTAGAGCCTGCCAGTCCTCAGGATCCAGTTGGTGTTGAATCTGAAATTCTGAATGCTGAAACCTGGATTGCACTGAAGGTTTCTGTTGTGATTAATTTAGTTGAGTTGTCCTTGCATACAGGTGTAGCTAGAGATGCATCTCTTGCCACTATACAGGTACTTCATCTCCTTCTGTTCAGTTTGACACTTGGAACATTTATGATGAAGTTCCCCCCTCCCCCCCATTTAATATGCCAAAAGTGTGTGCATATTGGGGCTGGTCGAGTTGGGCAAGGCAAGCACTGTCTTGTGAGGTCCAGTGTTTGAATCCTAATGGGTCATCTGCTTGGGGGCAGATGTGGAGAGGGGGTAGGTTAGATGGGTGGAGAGGGTTTTGGTGTTAGGTTAGGGTTTTCATTTTTTGCTTTGTAGAATGATTAGGAATTACCGATTTTAAAAAAAATGACAGTGTGTACTATACCTGTAGCTCAAGATGAGGATGACTTAAAATTCCTCCCGACCATGAATTAAGGATTAAAACTAGATAACTAAAAATAAATGAATTTAAGTGATGGAAATGAACTGTTTTTGGTAGTGAAGGGATGAGTACAGTTAATAGGTAAGGGTAAGTCAAATACCAACGCCTGTTGGCCCAAAGGGTTCAGAGCTTGGATTATTAAGCAGGTTCTCTAGTTTGAGTCTTGCCGGCTGTGGTTTTGCCAATAAAAAGTGCAAGTCAAATAATAATGACTTCTGTTAACATTTTACTCGTGTTGTTTCATTGTCATTTACTTATTTCAAATTAACCATCTCAATTTCTAACAGAGTAGATCACTTCTTTTAGTCCAGATCTGTTCACGATTTAAGTTACTCTAGTAGCTCTCATTCAATTCTTTCGTGGATTTATTGGCATAACAATGCAAATAAGCTTCACATTAGGATCTTGGGTTGATCAAGAAGTGTTTGTCATGTAGTTTAGTTTTATTATGTTCTTGTCTACTCGAGAAACTCATGTATGAATATCCATATTTGTTATTTGTCTTTGTTGAAATTGTCCTACATCGAAAGAATGTGAACTTATTGCCCACTTGATAAGCATTCGAGGCTTCCATCCATCAGTTTGAGCTTTTGGGTTGAATAAGGCTTTAACATGGTATGAGAGTTGATTTGGGCTTATGATTCTGCCCTAGGGCAGAAGATTCCCTTAGGTGCCCCGTTGTGCACCACATGTGAGACCCGCACATGAATGGAGTGTTGAAGTTGTTGCACATATTAAGGCTTCCTCCTATCAGCTTGAGCTTTTGGGTTGGATCGGGCTTTAACAGTTTTAGTGGGGATGTATTTTGTCATGGTAGAATATTTAGTATTATCTTTGTTAATCACCTTATATTGTCTTATAGGCTAGTGGTGCATGGCTTCTTTACAAATCTGACAATTTCGGAGGAGGTTTTCTCTCGGCGACACTTAAAGGTTTCTCTGTAATTGATGACCGTGAGGGAACTGAACAGGAATTTAGGCTGGCAATAGGAAGGTCTGAGGACATGGGGTATAGTTCTCTACGATCTTTGAATGATGATGACAATGAGGATAATAGTGATGCAATGGCTATTAAAGAAAATGATGTTAACTCATTTGCTACTATGCTGATTCTCGATGCGAAGTTCAGTCAGTTGTCCACATTTATTTCTCTCTGTGTCCAAAGACCACAGTTGCTTGTTGCACTTGATTTTCTTTTGGCTGTTGTTGAGTTTTTTGTGCCGGCAGTTGGTAGTATGCTCTCAAATGAAGAAGACAAAAACTCTTCACATGTAATTGATGCAATTATTCTAGATCATTCAACTTTCTACCCACCGTCTTCTGAGATTTCACTCTCTCCTGAGAAACCTTTGATTGTCGACAGTGAAAGATTTGATCACTTTGTTTATGATGGGAAAGGTGGAGTGTTGTGTTTAAAAGATAGGCAAGGATTCAATCTCTCAGCACCTAGTGCGGAAGCAATAATATTTGTTGGAAATGGGAAAAGGTTACAATTCAAAAATGTTACCATAAAGGTATTACCTTTTTAACTATATTGTATTCGTTTGATCACCTTCAGTATGTAGATACTATTTTCAGTGTAATATTTTGTCTGAAGGTTAACTCTCCTTTGGATATTTATTGGTGTAGAATGGGCAGTATTTGGATTCATGTGTTTCGCTGGGAACCAACAGTAGCTATTCAGCTTCTAAAGATGATCAGGTCTATTTCAAGGATGAGGATTTGAACTCATCGAGAGAGATTATTCATGATTTTCCATCTCAAAATACTGCTGTTGACAGATCCTCAGAGTTTATCATTGAGTTGCAGGTGACATGTTGCTCCATTACTTTTCTATTTTCCTTGAATTAAATGTTAATAACATCCCTGGATACATTTGTGGTCTACAAGTGGTTTTTCAGAAAATAAACTATATAATCTGTTTAGCATAACAAGGGCATGAAATTGTACTGATAATTGGCATAGTAGGTGTAAAACATGAGTATCATTCATATGTTGTACTTCACTATCTGATGCATATATATATATATACACAACTACCCCATTTATTACGTATTGATAATTGGCAAATTAGGAAATGAGTTTAAGCAGAGTGTAAAAGTTGAATCGTAATAATAGCAAACAAACTCTACAAGATGTAATATAAATCCCAATTGATTATTCTAAGTGGTGTTTATCCTACGCTTTCATCAAGCTGGAGCGAGTATGGATATTAATCTAATCGTGCCCAATCGCCAAGTCCACGCCTTGGTAAAAAGATCTCCTAATTGTTGTCTGGTCTTAATAAATCATAGCTTATTACCATTGATCCAACTATAATTGATCTCTATCTTCTACACATTTTAAACATTCCATCACGGTTGGAAATAATAGCCACTGCCTGCTCTACCTGAAATTTATGATTTTGATATGGTATGAAAATTTTAATGGTTTGGATGGTACTGTAGTCTGTAGCATTCAGTTTTCTTTATATTTTTGTCCTAATTTATTATGTAAACATTAATCTCTCTTATAAGCAGTGTCACTTTGGGTGGTACTGGAGTATTTTAAGAAATGAATTTAAGCTTGTTATTTAGCATTCTTATGTATTTCCTTTAGCTCCTTCCTAACTGAGATATTTTGTTGCAGGCTATTGGCCCAGAGCTGACCTTCTACAACACATCTAAAGACGCTAGTGAATCACCTAGCCTGTCTAACAGACTTTTGCATGTAGAGTTGGATATATTTGGCAGGTCAATTCCTCTTAATTGCTATTTTCATGGACTGAAACTTCAACATACATGTATATTTCTTGACATTGTTTGGGAGTACTCCTTCCGGCCTAGAAGAAATCTCTGTTTTACTTTCTGCTAACATTAATGCTGAATTATGCCACCTGGTTTGAAATATCCCTCATCTTGGAATAGGATGCTTTCTTCAAAGCAAATTGATTTTTTCTTTGCTGTATACAGTATGCGAAGATCTAATCATTTAGCAAACTCCCTTCAACATCTAGGGAAGCAATAAATTGCTCTGTATTCTTTTCTCTTTGTTTGAAATGCATGAAACATTTCTCCGTACATAGATAATGACATTGTTGTTGTAGAATACTTCTGCTATGGGATATTCCTTTCAATGGTGTTTCTTGATTGTTTAGCTTCCTTGCTCATAGATTGTTCTTTATTCCCGTTTCCACTTATGGAATCGACTATCTTAAATACTGTTATTTAATGGCATTATTTTCATTCCCCCTCAAAACAAGAGGGGAAAAAATGAAAAGAGGAGACCTAGTTCTACAAGTTTCCTTATACTCGCTGAAGGAATCATTTAGCCCTCCTCAACACTGAGGAAACTAGCTTGGTTGTTGTTCTGGGGCATTTGATTGCAGGGATTGGTTTTGTCTGTCAAGTTTGTGTGTTTCCTTGAGCATAATTTTTTTATATGCTGATATTTACATCATTGGAAGTTCTGTATTAATGACGTTGAGAAAAATATGCAAGGATGTAATAAGATGATGACATTTTATGTGCTCATCCCAGGCTTATTCTTAAGGGTGGAGCAGTTGAGATGAGTGCCAATGCACTTGGTTTGACCATGGAGAGTAATGGAATCACAATCTTGGAGCCTTTTGATACCTCTATTAAGTATTCTAATGCCTATGGGAAGACAAATATCCATTTATCTGTTTCAGATATATTCATGAATTTTTCATTCAGTATCTTGCGACTGTTTTTAGCAGTAGAAGATGATATTCTGGCATTCCTAAGAACGACGTCTAAGGAAATGACAATTGTCTGCTCTCAGTTTGACAAAGTTGGTATTATTAAAAGTAAGACAATATACATTCCGTGTGCTTATTCAAAAAAAGAAATGGACATGTCAAGAGCTCTATAATGTTTACTTCTTTCCTTATTGTGCTTTGTAGATACCTACAGTGACCAAGTATATGCCTTCTGGCGACCTCGTGCACCTCCTGGTTTTGCTGTTCTGGGTGACTATTTGACTCCATCGTGAGAGAAATACTCCAACCAAAATTTCTCCTGATATATACTGTTTGATTTGTTAAGTTGAATATTGATATTGCAACTGTTGCTTGACAGGGACAAACCACCCACAAAAGGAGTTCTTGTTGTAAACACTAACTTTGCAAGAGTGAAGAGACCAATATCTTTCAAACTAATCTGGCCGCACTTGAATTCAGGAAGTATTTCTGACTCACTAGCAAATGGAGTTCATAGTGAAGGAGATGTCCAGTGTTCTATTTGGTTGCCTGAAGCACCCAAAGGTTATGTTGCTCTCGGTTGTGTGGTGTCACATGGACAAACACAACCACCTCTTTCAGCTGCTTATTGCCTATTGGCTTCTTTAGTATCTCCTTGTTCCCTGAGGGACTGTATTACCATCAGCTTAATGAATACGTATGTGGTACATTCCTTATCCTATTATGTGCTGTGTGTTACATGCTTGGATATGCATTCTTGTTAGAGGAGTTGACCTAGGGTTGACAAGGTTCAGCAGTCTACGTTGCTAAATAACATGCTTTAGGCTCTAATCATCTATTTGATGAGTGAAGTTTTACTGTCAGCAGTTTAAGAATGCTTCTGATTCATTGGAAATCATATTTTCGAGCTCGACAATGTTAAGTATTATATGCATATCTGGATTGTTACACCTTGTTATATTATGCAGGTACATTTTAGAAAATGTTTCTGAAATGGTAATTCTGTGTTCATAGTGCTATGTTAGTTAGACATTGTCATACTCATTTTAAGCCCGATCCAACCCAAAAGCTCAAGCTGATGGGTGGAAGGCTCAAGATGCGTATCATGTAGTCATTAAATCCACATTCTTTGACGGGGAGGAAGCACAAACGGGTCAAAGGCCCAGTACCAAACTCTAATACCATGTTAAAGTCTGATCCAACCCAAAAGCTCAAGCTGATGGGGTTTTGTTAAGTCAGTTCCTACCAATAAATTTTTTAAGCTGATTGGTTGAAGCCTCATGATACGTAATAAGTGGTTATTAAACAACCTAAGAGCTTAAGTTATGTGGAACACTTCGTTTTTCCTGGCTTACAACTAGCCTAAGATGTAATATCCCCGACGTAACATCTTCC
>JAYMTO010000924.1:0-10304 GCA_036898065.1 California macrophylla | reverse complement strand
ACAAGAGAAATCACTTAGCTTTTCAAGTATCATTAAAGGAACTGAACAAAATGGTCAAAGAAGACACAGAAAACTCTGAGGTTGAAGGCTGAAAGAGAACACAGAAGCGAGAAGAAAACAAGCTAAGGGTAGTTTACAAATTTCAATTAATAATCTCACGTGCAAATCACGTGATGAATAAAATAAAATAAAAATAAACGGATTATGTTCATTTTATGAAACAGTGATGTCCAAAAACTCATAACGACATGCATATGTTTGTGAATATTTAAAGTGCATACATTTGTCTATGGACAATTCGTCAAGGTCAACATATATAATTAACCCTTAAATTTTTAAACAAAAATAATAGAAGGTGGGCGAGACTCTCCGATTCTGTTCCCGATCCCGATCTCGATTTGGCTCATAAATATTCCTTCCTCTCCTGTATCAGATCAGTTGAATTACAGTACTGACTTACATTTCCAATTAGATACAAGTAATTTATGGCGTTCGAACCCAAGAAGATTATCATCGACACCGATCCTGGCATCGGTAAGCTTTTTTCTTCATTTTCACTTCGATTTTCTCTCAAGCATGGATCAGTCACCATCCAATAATCTGGGACGTATATATGTTTTTTGTTGTTTACTCGTCATGGGATCGTGTACGAGATCTTAGGAAACATAGGATCTGCATGCTTATTTGTTTGTTGGTCCTTGGAAATCATAGTTTCTGTTGCTTTTATCACCCAATTGTTCGATTTCAGAGTCTGTATTTCAAGTTTATTGCTCCCATTTACTTGAAATTCAGTCTGTTGATGGAAAGGATTTGAACAGATCTGGGAGTGCAACACTGCAATTGATGAAAAATGGCATCTTTCTGTTTAGTGTAACTTGGACTTGGGTGAATTTTTCATATGCAATGTTTGATTCTCTCTTATTTTGAGTCTTGTGGTTCGGTTTATTCAGATGATGCCATGGCGATATTTCTGGCGCTGCGATCGCCTGAGGTGGAAGTGATTGGTCTCACTACAATTTACGGCAATGTTTATACTACTCTAGCCACCAGAAATGCCTTGCATTTGGTAAGTTTAAACCAAGCTTATTGCAGTCAAATACATGCCGATTTTCTTGTACAGTCATGTTTTATTGTAGTAACCAATTACGGCTCTGTTATAGAAAAACTCTCTCGGCTCGTCATTGTAAATTTTAATACCATGTTTATGGTTTAGTTGGAGGTTGCTGGGAGGATTGATATTCCCGTTGCTGAGGGATCTCATGTCACCATCACTGTATGTAAACTCGTCCTTCACTCTTTGTTGATCCTACATGCTGATGGCTCTTTTGTTCACCATTTCTCTCTCGAGAGGATTATCTTATACTTCTTGCAAAAGCTCGAACTTCTATTGCTTGTACTTGAACTCGACAGAAATCGTATAGGCTTTATGGTTTCAAATTGAAGATAAAGATTTGTAGTAGTTAAGAGACCAGTTTATTTGTGCACCTAAAACCGAAGTGAGATTGTGTTGGAAAGGAATATTTTCCCGTCTGTCAAAGTTTTGATATTTGTATTTGTGATGAGCGTAAAATTTTCTGTTCTAGTTTATACTGTTATGTTCTAACATCACAGTAGTTAAGACAAAGTGTCGTATTTTGTGTGAGTTTCAATGCATTTAAATTCTTACTGCGTATGAAAAACTTTTCATTCTGAGTGTGAGTATAAGTGAAATATAATTGCACGTAAGGTAAATAAGTTTAGGTAGATTCAGAAGTTAATTATGCATATACAGTATTGCTGCTCGTCAACTGTCCGCTCTTTTAATGTAATAGATAATTGGATAGTTGCATGTTTGCTCTCTTGCTACATAATGTGTACTCTTAGTTTCACTTACCGTCATTATTCTAACTGCCAAATGTGCACATACAAGTTGTCTTGTCTAATTTTGTGGTTCATCAATTCATTGCATACTTATTTTGTGTAAAGAAAGGTACAAAACTTCGCATTGCTGATTTTGTCCACGGTACGGATGGACTTGGCAACCAAAATTTCCCGGCTCCAAAAGGAAAGGCAATTAAACAATCGGCAGCTGATTTTCTTGTTGAGCAGGCAAATTTATACCCTGGAAAAGTCACCGTGGTAGCGTTGGGCCCACTTACAAATATTGCACTGGTTAGATTCTTGATCATCTACAGGTTTTTTCTTAAAATATTTAGAGTTATATGAATTTTAATAAGGTAGTGCTTGGATTCTGGGATTTGATTTGAAGTTCATGATTTTGTATATAGCCTTTGAAGTATTGGATTTCAGTTGTAATTTTAATGTTTTATAACCATGATATTTCAAATCAAAGGAGAGTAGTGTCATGTTGAATGCTTTATTTTAGTCATGTTTTGAAGTAGCTCGGATGTGACTCGTTTCTCAATGCAGATTATTGATTATCGGAATGAAGCAAAGAATTTCAAATCCAAACAGATCATAGAGTTTCATTCTTTTTTCCTAAAAAGGCGCTTTACTGATACAGGCTGTTCAACTTGATCCTGCATTTGCAAAAAACGTTGGGCAAATAGTTCTTCTTGGTGGTGCTTTCTCAGTGAACGGGAATGTCAATCCAGCAGCAGAGGCCAATGTATGTTAATATCTATACGTATTGACCTCTAATCCCTGATGTTGATGTTGTTAATCCAACATTTTTGTAGTTGCCGACCGTTCATTCTCTATCTAACTCGTGAATCTCCCCAGTTAGTAAATGGGTTTAATACATGCTTGACTGAAAATTCTTTCGGACCAATCTAGATTTCAACCTTCTTTTATTAAATTGTACAAGTTGAGGTATGAGAGTTTTGTCTAGCGGGCAGCAATAGAGATGCACATGCAGGGACGACCTTTTCCTTTAGATTTACCATGTCGTACAACCCCCAATTAACTGTCTTATGCAGAAGCACCGGGATGTAGATTTCCGAAATTATTGTTGCTTCTCTCTCTCTTACACACTGTTTTAACCTGGGATTAAATGACCAGATATTTGGCGATCCAGAGGCTGCTGATATTGTGTTTACTTGTGGAGCAGATGTTTTAGCTGTGGGGATAAATGTTACCCATCAAACTATTTTAACAGGTACTTCTTTGGTGAAAAAAAGTCTCCTTTTTCAAGAAAAGTATACGTGTATTGATGAAAGGACCTTCGGCTTAATGTAAAACTCTGTTTGAAATTCTAATCATTGTGCTATCTGCATATGCTTATCGTGTCGTCATCTTCAATTTCTATTGTATTGTAGGTATTGATCGAGACCAATTGGCACAGTCAGGCGGAAAATTTGCTCAATACTTATGCAAAATCTTGGATGTGTACTTCTCGTATCATCATGACGCGTACAGTGCAAAAGGTTTTGTTTCTGGAAATGAATTGACAGGTCCCGAGGATTGGTAGAACAGTAATCATTCAGTTGACTGACTGTATCTTTAATCTCGATGTAGGAGTGTACCTTCATGATCCAACAGCTCTGCTTGCAGCTATCGACCCTTCGCTTTTTACGTGGATGGAAGGTGTAGTTAGAGTCCAGACCAGCGGGATCACAAGGGGACTCACAATACTATACAACAAACAGAAGAGGTACGATGCACGTAGTTTTCAACCGATTTTTCAGTCTTACCTGATAAGTTAGCTTACATGGAAGTATACAAAAAGCTTACTGAAGCACCAGAAGGGAGAAGTTTTAAGCACTTGATAAAAGCGAAAAAATAGGTTCTGTCACTGTATATTCTACATTATGATGATTCTAGCAGGGTCATTGGCCTTATGTCTGTCAAAGATCAATGTCCTATAGATATTACGTCTCCTAACTCATTGTTTGAGATCATTTACGCTTTCTGAATTGACCTTCACGCTATCTCTGCTTGTCAGTCATCTGTTGTTAACTCTCATTTTCATATTCCAGGTTTGCTGAAGTGACTGAGTGGTCGGATAAACCATCTGTGAAGGTGGCGGTCACAGTTGATGCTCCCGCTGTTGTCAAATTGCTCATGGATCGTCTTATGGACTCCTGAAGCCTTACGAGTATATCCAAGTGATAATTCAGGATTCTGGGCCGTTAATTGCTCAAAATGAACTTTGTAGCATCTATGTTGATTACTTCTGTATCTGTGTGCTTGCTTGCCTTCTATTTCAAGCTGAGAATTCCTAATATCAGTACTGTGCCACTATTCATCTGTGTATCATTAGTGTATGACTATGGTATCTCCGGAGCCAAGTATAACAATTTGAGCTTGAGTTATTCGTTAAATGTTTGACGCATTTTTTACCACTGCACAATTGATTCCGATATAATATAGCAAATTGAGATAATATGTTCGGAAGTGTCGGAAATTGATTTTATGTTCAAGAGATACGAAATTTGAAAATGATGTTTATTTATGTTTGTCGAACTTATAAAAATATTTTTTCGTTGTCAGATAAGTTTCGACAATTTTTCACCGAAAGAAATTTTGCAAGCTCGACCAAGATAGACATACATTTCAAATTCTAATTTCCGATACTTTCAAGTATATTTTCTCAATTTACTCAATATATTTGTAATCTATTTATATCATGGTTGATACAAACGCAACCTAAGTTTTAATAATATACTAAAAGATGATTCAATCCAAAAATTCAAACTAATTGATTTCCACGTACATATGAAATGATTATCAACTTCATACTCTTTAAATGCGTGACACTTCATGTATATGATGTAGAAACTGTATTTTATATTGGATATCAAATATTCAAATCATATAAGAAAAATATATTTGGAAGTGTTTGAAATTAATTTTATGTTCAATTTAAAAAATGTCTTTCTTTATCAAATTTGTAAAATATAATTTCATAAAGAATATTAGAATTGTCGAAACTTACTCGACGGTAAAATGATATTTTTACGAGCCTAAAAAATATAAACATATTTTTAAAATTTTGAGATTTGAATATAAAATTGAATGACGATTGAGTATATTCTCTTAATTTACTTTCTATAAATGTAAAAAATAAATCTCAATCATTATTAGTCAGTTTTTATTATTAGCTTTATAATTATGTTAATCAAAATAGAAGTTCCAGTTTATCATGGGAAGTCAATTTATGGTTGGCCAAATGCCTTAAATATAGCGATCAATTAATATTTGAGATATAAAAAAGGGAAAAGAATCAGAAAATAATAAAACGGAAATTTAAAGGAAAACAGAAGAACAAAAGCAAAGCACGAAAGCAACCAAGATGGAGTGGTGAGCGAGTGAGTGCGTGGAGCATCTCAGTAGCAAGCAATCTGAAATTTACTCTCTCATTTTCCCGGCAACCAAACAGAGGTTTAAGCGAGCAGGAGGAAGAGTAAATGGGTGGTGTTGTCAATGGCGTTATACTGGACGAATCGGTACTGTTGGCTCCAGAAGATGGAGACCAAAATCTGAAACCCGGAGTCGAGAATCTTCTCCGGAAGCTCCTCTATTCTAAGATTCGTACGGTATTACTTTGTCTTGGATAGCAGTAATGTTATGCCTCTCACATGCATGTAGATTTTTGTTTGATTTCAATGAAACTGAGTCGAATTGGAATGGATTGATCTGAAGATTTCAATTTTGTGCGTTGTGAATTGTATTGAACTGTACATTTTCCCTTTTTTGTGTAGGGGTTTTCCTATGGTCTGGAACTTTCTGCTGACAAGGTAATTTTCTGTTTTGCTCCTTGTTTATCAGGTGAACAAGTATTAATTTGTTTGATTTTTTGTTTGTTCAAGTGTTTACATTTAATATCTTGTGAAATTGTACCTACTTCATTTTTTGTAACAGCAATTATGTTGCATGCTTAATTTTGATTATCCTCTGGTCATTTTACTGAGTTTAGCAACTAAAGCTAGTTAGATAAGCTCCAACTTGGTAGGTTGCGGCAATATGTAGTTAACAGCTTGATTTTAAGGTGATTTGTGGTTGTTCTAGAGATGGAATGTTCAGAATATAGTGTCCACAGTTTAAGAGGCACAGCTATGCTGGATCAGATGCTTGATGATTGGTAAACTCAACGCTACCATTGTATTGTACCCATTATTTCTCCTCGAGAACTGAGTTTCCAACTATGATGCCTTTATACTAGTTACGGTTTTTTGGCTAGCTTGTACTGGTTCAGTTAAAGATGATAACATAGCTGTTGATAATATTGTCAATTTAATTAGGTGACTGTTCTTAAGAGAATGGCGGCAGTATACTCATTTGATTGCTTCGTCTTGAATGCATCTTCTACACACGAAGAGGTTATGCAAGCTTGGGGTCACCTTGGAGGCACTGTTCTGCATCTTGTTTCTGATAAAAAGAAGGCTGTCTTTCTTAAACTAAGCAATCCTGGTTGGCTGACTATTGTTCCAAGTGAGTATAACTGCACCTATTATTTCTTGAAATGATTGAAAGCAGTCAGATTTTTGGTTGTATATAGTGTGTGGAAATATTGACAGTCTATCTATTATTTCAAGAGTCCCGTGTATGAAAGTGGGTGTTTTCTGGTTCTCCTCAAACTGGGAAAGCTCATATTGCAACTCCCCCACATGATAATATGGGTAGGATTTTAAGGGGAAAAAACAGCATCATTAAAACAGTCGAATTTGTTCTTGCTTATTCTTTTCTAGTGGATCTTTTAAGTCCTGCTTACTACAAAAATATTATTTGAAAGAACTTTAATTTCGTGACTAGTTTGCTATCAAACTATAGTTGCTTACTAAACCTGTATATTCCTATGCATTCAGATTTTGAGGGTGACAGCGCCTGTGAAAGTTCAAGCTTGCTTTATATCAACAGTCTAGAAGAGCTGCTTTTGACTATTTGCCACTTAAATAAAAAGGTTGTGGTTTCTCTATTCTAAATCTATACCCGAGCTACTAAAATTGCATATACAATCAATACTATGGTTGCAAGTTGCGAATACTTATGTTGAAGGTGTTATGCAACTGGGAATGTGAAACCATATTAAATATCAATTTTGATTGATATTCTATGCAAATTCAAATAATGCCAACTGAAATAAAGGATGATCTAATAAGTGACTCCTCAGAATTCCATGGAGATTGACCTTTTATTTCCAAAATGGAGTTGAGAGCATTCATATTAGGCAATCATGGGTGTTTGTTCTGCCATATCACAGTGCAGAGTGTATTCAGTAGAGAACATTTGTCTATGTTTTCAGATTATTTATTTTCTTCTTCTTGAACTTCATCAGATAAGTTATATTTGGCTACACCTTCCTGCCTCCTCATATTAACTCATGGTTCTTATCTAAACATACATACTCAAATCTTGAATATTTTCATTTGTTCATATTGTAGTTTTTCTCCATGTAGTCTTATATGAGACTCCAAGGAATTACATCTGCACAGGAAATGTATGTGAAGGTTGAAGTAACCTTCAGCGATGCTTATTTCTCGTCATTTTAATGATAGAAAATGTGGTCTGGTGGTAGTTGTTTGCTTGTTGATGAATATATAGTGAGAGTTTGACTAATAATATTTGTTTACATTATCATTTATCTTCTATGTTGTTTCTGGTATTCATTATTGCTTGCTGAGGAATGAACTTTTAATTTCTGCTTACAAATGATATCATACAACAGAACTATCTTTTCAGTATATATTTTATTACATTACACGCACTAAAGTCTTCTGAGGCATTTCGAACAGGCAATGAACGGGAATGTAGTAACAGTGGGTTATGTTATGAAGCCTTCTCGCGTAGAAGATTTTGCCAAGGTGAGCCTTGTATGAAGAAAATTGAGGTAATTGATGACCTTAGTAAGAGGTGTTATCTCTGAAGCTTAAACTGTTAGGTGGTGAGACCCAACTGTTTTATATGAAGCAGTCTCAAACTGCACTTGCAATCAGTATGATATGCTTTAAGGATGACCAACTAGATATAAAAGTGAAGTAAAAAGTATAAGATGATCCTGTACCAGTTTAGGGATACCTAATGTGAAAGCAATGCATATTCTTTAGTAAAAGGTCGCATGAAGGTAGTATTGCTGCAGTTCTGAATCACAAACTTTTAAGCCACTTCACATTTGCAATTCTACAGATTCTGAAAAATATTTGCAATTTTCTTCTACATACAGTATTTGAACTTTGAAGGCAGTTTGAGGCTTACGATTTGTTGTGAATTTTGCAGAGAGGTGCCTTTCCTTTGTGCCCTACTCAAAACGGGTTAATGTTCATGCCCCTCATGTTTGAACTCCCTCTATCATCCCAATTGAAAGAAGTTGATATAATTCTCCACAAAGCAACTGATGAAATTGTCTCCATTGACATAAGCAGTTCTTCATCTAATAGGATTACTTATACCGATGGTATGCAGGAATTGCAAAGGTAGTTGTGTAGTGTATTGATGTATCTTTGTAATACATGGCATAAGTGACTGTAAGTAAACTCATTAAGTTCCTACTAAAAAAATTCAATACAATTATATTGGTTGTTCATGTTCTTTGCCATTTTACAATTTTCTGACTAAATTCATTATGTTTTAAACTGACCAAATACAAAAGAATGTATTAATCGTTTTGTTTATTTCTCATAAGTTTCATTTTTCTCACAGATATATGGAAGGGCATCCAGAGTTCTGTGCAATTGACCCACTAAATAAAATTTATCCTGTAGTAGATCGGTTAGAAATCCAACAAACTCTATTTGGGCTGGAAGACCTCAACAAGGAAGGTCGCTGTAAAATCAGGGCGGCCCATTTTCTTCAGGTCATTTTTTCATGAGTTCTTCAGTGCTCCAAATTACATTTTACGTTGTATTTGTACTCTAATTTTCTTTGCTTTGTCCTTGTCTTTGTTGAATTTATTTGAATACCATGAGAGTGCTTGAATGCTCTCGCCCTGGAAATCCTGTTACTCTTATCTGTGTCATTCGAATACCATCACCTTGGCATGTCTTATTGATAAAAGCAAGAAATGGGAGAATCTAACCTCTGAAATCATAGTTCACTGATGTACTGCTATTTTCATCTCTGTTAATTTAAGACTCTTGGTATGCCAGAAGAAGGGGGGGGAAATGAAATGGAAGAACTTGTTTTTTTCAATTGACTGTTTAATCAGGTGTTTATTTTGGTGTATGTGCGTTGAACATTTTCACTTTCATAGTTATTTTAAGTGGTCACTATTCAGACTATGATTTACTGATATGCAATGGAAATTCTTAGAACTTAAGTTAACAATAGTTTCATGAAATCTGGACTTCACTTTGCAGGTTAACAATTTTAAGGAGCGTTTGGTTGAGAGACTATCAGAAGCTAAACTCTCTCTTCCATGCATAGTGAAGCCTCAAGTTGCTTGTGGTGTTGCTCATGCTCACAGCATGGTACAAATTTATTTACTTTTTGTCCCGTTTATGGTTTTATTGATTGAAAAGATCACATCATTGCAGTTGTAGATTTTTTTATCAGCAAAATGAAAATATATTGAATTGAAAGCCTCAGAGTCCCAAGAATGGATTCTGAGAGCAGATGTTACATCACTATGATATTACATCGAGGCTAGTTAAAAACCAGACTAGATTTGAAATGTAAAAATGAAATTCGGATACAGGGAACAAAACGGGAGATGTAGAGAGGGCTGCCAATGGGCGTCTTCTCCAAAGATCAAAACAGAGAGTCTCATTCTTTCGGATTAGCTGCTCAAGGCAGAAAGAGAAGCTGATGATTTTGAGCACGAATGAACACTAGGTTCAAGGGAGCTTTTGAACATAAGCTTGTTTCTTGACGCCCATTTTTGACCAGGCTCTCTTACAAGCCTGGGAGGGAGCCAAGGAGTCCCACGAAGAGATGAGATTTGAAACAGAAGCTGGGACTAGATGGACTCCCCATCAAGGGGCGATAAAAACCCAAACCTCTCGGCTCCTGTTGCAATGCAAGAGAAAATGGCAACATTCTTCAGAGGCTCTTCATCCAGAATGAAAGCTCCGATAATTCAAAAGTTTCCATCTTTGTTTCCTGTATCATAGCAAAGGAAGGAAGATGAATGGAAATTGCAAAGGCTAAGGCTCTCCGCTTCTGAGCAGAGTGGAGCCCTCTCAAATTCCACGAGAGGGCTTTCATGGCCTAGAAGGCCTTAAGGAGAAGGAGAGACAAGGACAAAATCAGTCCTGTTTTGCTCTACACTCTGCTCTGCCTCTTTTTGAATCAAGTATAAATTGTTTATGATCTCGTCTTCTGAAGTGAGGGTTGTGAAACTGTTACGGTCCCCAATTATGGATCGAGTCATGGGGCTAGGATAGGTAGAATAAGGGCTTAGATAAGCCCTTGAATAATTGGAATTAGGG
>JAYMTO010000923.1:0-10305 GCA_036898065.1 California macrophylla | reverse complement strand
TGAGCAGGCTCTGGTGGATGCTCGAAAACTTATTGAGCGTGAAATGGAAAGATTTAAAATATGTGAAAAAGAGACAAAGACAAAAGCATTCTCTAAAGAAGGGCTTGGGCAGCAACCTAAAACTGTAAGTGGTGCACACACATTACTTTGTTTGTACCATAACATGCAAATTGGTGATAATAAGATCAAGGTTTATTTGGGCATCCAAGTTGGATGGCTTTTGTTAGTTGTGATGATTTGCATCGACCTGTTTTTTGTGTGAGTGTGGCAAGACCTGTTTATGATAAAATTTCCAGGTTTAATGGCTAGCATTTCATGGAATCTTATTGAAGATATTGACTAGTCAGTAGTTACCTTCTTGCTTCTAAGTAGAGTTTGACAGTTTTCACTGTTTTCTTTTTTAAAATCTTTTTTCTGTGCCATCATGCATATGCTATGTATGGTAAAGGTGGTAGTTTTGAAATAAGGGGTTCAGTTGATGTATCAAAAAGCATGGTATGGGATGCATGCTCATGCTGTTTTTCCTGCATGGCTGATTATTGTTAGACTGGCAATATTCCTGTTACACTTCAATACTCTTTACAGTTTCTGTGATGGTTTATAGAGTATTGGAATCCCCTCTCGTCTATCTCTCCGCTTCTCTTCTCCTAGTATCTTGCATTATATGTTGTTGTGCTGTGTGGTGAATCAGTAACTGTCTATTTGAAAGTTCTACTTTTAGTGCTCTTGCCCAATTATTGGTTTTTAAATCAAACAAATTTTCATATTTTTGTTCATTTGGGTGACAGGATCCAAAGGAAAAGGCTAAAGCAGAGACAAGGGATTGGCTAAATAATGTGGTAAGAAGCTAACTTTAACATTATTCATAGAATATACAGATAACTTATTTTAGAACCTGTGCAGTTATGATTTGAGAGCAAGAAGTATTGAAAACACAAAAGGTTTTGTAACATAATGTGTTGTTACTAGGTTTCTGAGTTGGAATCCCAGATTGATAACTTTGAAGCTGAGATGGAGGGTCTATCGGTCAAGAAAGGGAAGACAAGGCCACCAAGACTGGTAGGTGAAAATGTAGAAACATGCATTGTGGAAATGCTGGCTTACTTTCTGTCGTTGTTCTCAATTTGTTTATTCTTTGGCAGACACATCTGGAGACATCCATTGTCCGACACAAGGCTCATATAATGAAATTAGAATTAATCCTAAGGCTACTGGATAATGATGAATTGAGTCCAGAGCAAGTCAATGATGTCAAAGATTTCTTGGATGACTACGTGGAGCGTAATCAGGTATGTTTATCTAAACTTATGTTTTTGCTGACTATGTAGTTTTTCAGAGAATGTTTCCCGAATTATCTTGTGTACTATTTTTGAACAAGAAATATGTGTTTCCTCTGGATCACCTACATTGATTCTTCTCAACATTTGAAAAATATTCTATAGGAGGATTTTGAAGAATTTAGTGATGTTGATGAGCTTTACAGCTCGTTGCCACTAGACAAGGTGGAGGCTCTTGAAGAGCTGGTTACCATTGGTCCCCCCAGTCTTGTTAAGGTAAGCTGTTATACATTCTAGATCTTGCATCTTGTTGGAGGTTGTGGTTAAAAATATTATTTTTGTAGAAGGTATCTTTCCTGCTGAGGCAAGTATGTTGAAAAAGAAAAAAAAATAGATGTCTTTTGCGGCCACTGTCTTCAGTTACCAAAAATGGTGCCTGATGCTATAATTATATGCCTTATAAAATGTTGTTGAATATTTTTATTTCTAATTAGTTTCTCTGATTTTATTGTGAAGGAGGAAAGAGTTATGACCGTGAGCTTTGTCTTTGCAAAAGCAGCCTGCTTTCCTTTAAGCATCTGCTCTCTGTAGTTTCTTGAAATAAGTATTGGATAATTTCCTGTGCAAATTTATTATAAAATTTACAGTGAAACTATTTCATTTCTGCCAGGGTGCTCCAATTATTGGCTTGAAGACAAATTTAACTGCATCATCCCAAACACCAGTTTGTTCTCATTCTTTCTTTACATAATAATTCTAATTTTTATTAATGTTATACCTTATAGTTTGCTAGTTGTGAGCCGTCAAGGGTAAGAGAAAGGAAGTTTGGGTGTAATATTTGTTCAAATAACAGTTATGGTTGGATGTTTCTTTTTACTACCATATCATCATGGTTGCCCCCAAAGCATGCGTTAGCATGAATTACTAAACATGAGAATATCATTTGTACTTGTGTAATCAATTAAGCTGCACACACGGCTTGGGTTAGGTAATAAAGTAGGAGGTTTGAGGTACATTAACATGCGTGACGTTCTAGCAAGATTACATGAACCTATCTATGTTTTATCATCTATCTTTAAATCGTGTCCACAACACTAGGGCTCCTTGTATGTTTTGTGTTGCCTTTGATTTCCCCTCTTTTGTGTGAGATATGTAGAATTTTGTTTTATGCACAGTACTTTATTTACTTTTTCTGTGGGTTAGCATGACCCTTGGTCCAATGCTAAGGTTGATGCCTTGTGACCTTGAGGCCATGGGTTGAAGTCAGGGAAACAACCTATTTGCAAGAGCAGGGCAAGGCTGCATGCATGGATTGCCCACCCCTGACCCCCACGAGGGTGGGAGCCTTGTGCACTGGGACTCCTTTTTGTAGTTTTTAGTCATAGATTGCATTATAGGCTATCTATTAAAAACATAAAATTTTCGGATACAAGTTTTCTGCATAAAGGAAAGATCCTGTATGATATGATGTATATTTTCTATTGTTTCATAGGAGCAATTAAACCTGATTACCTCCACGGTTCATACTGTTCTAACTTGGAATTCTTATTATTTTCTATTCCAGTCTGTTGTCTCTCCTAATCATCAGCACACTACTTCTGTCCAGGAGCCAGTTGAAGAGATAGCTTCCCAAGATAGTAGCTCTGAGATTGTTCCTGAAACCCCGCCTCCAAAAGATGGTTTAGTTGGTTCTGCTGCACCAACACCTTCTGTGAGTCATATAGCTTCCAGTCCTATTAATGTTTCCACTCATAATTTGGTTGGTGGGTCTACCGTGGCTACCCTTCCAAGTCTAGGTGCTGTTCGAGGTGCTTTCGAAACTGCAGGCGCAACTAATCCTTCATCTCCTGTAACTCCGTCTACTCCTGCAAAAGAAGAAGATATTTCAAGCTTCCCTGGCCGCAGGGCATCTCCATCTCTTGCAGATACTGGATCAAGGAGCATTGGTAGAGGTGGTCTCTCCAGCCAAGCTTCATCTAGCATCCCTATTAGTTCTGTCACCTCAGTTCCTGGCAATGGAGCTCTTGGTGCTGTCTCATCAGCATCTGATGTGGCAAAGAGAAATATATTAGGATCGGATGACAGACTCAGTGGCAGTGGTATGCAGCCTCTTGTGTCTCCACTAAGTAATAGAATGATTATGCCTCAAGCTACCAAGGCTAATGATGGAGCTGGCACAGTTGATTTGGGAAATCTTGGTGAGGCTTCTCCTGGTGGCAGAGTCTTCTCCCCATCTGTGGTTCCTGGTATGCAATGGAGACCTGGAGGTTCCTTCCCAAATCAGACTGAAGCAGTATGTTTTATGTGTTCTATTTCTGTTTTTTTCATATATGTCAGGCACATCCTTCCTAGCTTTAAAAGTAGGATTGCTTCTTTAAGCTAATATCTTGCATACGTCGATAAGGCCAATACTTAACCCCTTCAAAGGAACCCATAATTGGGATTTTCTTTTCTTCGTAAGTAGTATTTACAAGGTGTTTACCAACAAACTTGGTTGAGAACAGAACCATATAATCTGAACCATTTTGGATTAGTTGAACTAGTTCCATTGAAAATTATTCGATGAGAACACCTGTTTATACACACACACACATATTTCAGTAAACAAAAACAAACAAACATGGTAGAACCAGTTATATGGCTTTCCAACATCCCCTTAAGTTATTTTCTACTGTTCTATTGGAAGTCACCCATTTTCATTTCCAGGGGCAGTATCGTGGCAGAACAGAGATAGCCCCTGATCAGAGGGAGAAATTTTTGCAGCGGCTCCAGCAAGTGCAACAACATGGCCCCAACACTCTTCTTGGCATGCCTCTTGGTGGTGGAACCCATAAGCAATTCTCTTCACAACAGCAAAATCCATTGTTACAGCAGGTGATCTGTCTTGTTTGTGCTCTACAATTTACTGCTCTTTTTTACATTTGCATTGAATTGACTTCTTGTGGACTGATTTTATTTGGGCAATTTCATTAGTATGTAATAGATTGACCCTGTAACTGCAAGGTGACAAAAATTCCATTTCAGTGATTAATTGATGTCATAATGTGCATGCAATATGGTACTAATTGTTCTGAAGTCAGAATAGTTTTAATTATTATCTTAGCAAACAATAATGCGTAATCCCACCACAACATGGAACTTAGTGCGACCATCCCCAGGCCTCAGCTACAACTTGGCAATCATCACTATTTTCTGTAACTCTTTTACGGTGATTCTTGTCATCACCTCTGAATTTCATTACCATGTCATCATCAGTGTGTTCCCACCCACTTCATCATTCTATTATTGCTAACTATTTCTTTGCTTTCTTCACTGCTTCACCAAATCCTTAATTTGCTCTTCCACTGCATAGGTTAAGGCTGCGATAACTAAAATATGCTAGTCATATTTAATTTATAACCACACTAAAAGAGACCAGCTAAATGAATCAAAGGATATAACTAATGGTTCTTATAGTCATCATGATTATGTTAGAAGTAAAATTGAAGAAAACTTGAGCGCAATCAACAAATATTAAGTAGTAATCGACTAACAGAATTTGAATACCATGGTCTTCATCTTTCTCACATAAAGAATCAATATGTCCATAAATATGGTGGTGGGGAGCACTCTAGGGCTGAAAGTTAGTACTTGTGGGTTAGGAAAAGCATAGACTTTGCATGCTGCGTTCATATTTCACTTATTTTTCATTGTTTTATACTCTAAATGGCGTACAAGATGCGAGATGACATTTGTGCTTTAATATGGAATACAATGTCCTCAAGCGCTCCCATTTACCTATGACATCCTTTCTTGCACCTTGCTGTGCCATGCACCTCCACAAATGGCACAGAAAAGTTTCGCCTTCTGCCTAGCGCCACGCCTTGGATGAACCAAATAATTATGAGAATGTGAATCATATATTACCTCTTGTGCCTGAGCTGTATGAATATGCATGTTATGTAGTTGCTATTTTGTTCACAGCCGCATAAATATTTTATTTTATTTTATTTCCTCGTGATATGATTGATTCTGCAGTTTAACTTCATTGACCACCATTTCTGTTTTCACTTTGTACTTTCCTATTTTAATGATTTTAATGATGTCCTGTTTGCTCATACATTTCAATTCTCAGAGTTTATCTGGCTCCCAACAAGGTGGTCTGGGACTTGGAGTACAGGCACCTGGTTTCAATACTGGCATATCTGCTACCTTACAGCAGCAGCCAAGTCCCATTCATCAACAGTCAGGTCAGCAGTCATTGTCATTGCCTGCTCCAAAAGATACTGGTACCTTCATTATCTTAAATTGTGTTATATATCTTCATGTCATATTTGTTTGAGGATGGGGCTCTGCTAGCAGTTCAGTTTCCTCCCTAACTATTCTGTGGTCTCACTACCCTTGTTGTACCAATAATATTTGGAGAATGGCAGTTTGCCAAGTTTAATAATAATGTCCGACAAGCATTATAGTTTACTGAACGATGTAGTTAACATGAACTATATTGGTAGGAAATGAAGTTGCCAAAATTAACGGGTTTACATATTGGAAAATGCAAAGCTGGGTACATAGTACTTGAATAACTTAATATGGGTTTTGTTTGATGCAGATAGTAGTCATGTGAAGGTTGAGGAGCAGCAGCAGCAGCATAATCTAACTGATGATTCAGCTGCTGAATTTGCTTATGGAAAGAATTTAGGGAATGAGGATGATCTAAAAGCTTCATATGCAGTAGATACTCCTGTACGTGTGCATTGTATTTTATCTTGTCTATTTAATATGAGTTAATTGATATTAATGTCACCTGAGAAGTCATTGGTTTTTCTAATTTTGATTTCTATATTTAGTTTCTAGGTGCCATAAGTTTTCGTTGATAAAATAATTTTCTAATTTGTGGGAAGCATTTCTATAATTAAGAACTAAGAGTAGCCAGTAGACCATATCATGTCACTCTCCTGTCAAGAAGTCCCTAGTTCAAATGTGAGGGAAGCTTTGTGTAAGATCTTCCAAGTGAGCTGCCAGGGCTTGATGGTTGGGTAAGCTAGCATCTGTTAGTTAGAACTTCTGGTTGAGTGGGGTATGCATAAGATAAGAAAGAATATTTATGAATGATGAACTTAATTATATTGAACACTAAATCTTAGCATTTATTTTCCGAGTCCAACATATTAGTGACATAAAAGCGTATGCAATGAAGAGAAAAGCCTAGTGGAACAAGCACATCAACCTTACAAATTCAGACTATTCAGTATTACAATGTTCAATGACTTAGGTATGATTAAGGTGGTTCGTGGTTTCCTACATTTTACAGTTGGGTAGTTTTTGTATTCTTGGTGGTCTAATAATATCATTTATATTTGCCAAGGCCAAAAATTTCCAATTGTGCACTTCTGTGTTTTTTTGTTACACATTAGTGCTCTGCAATTGGTATTTATACTGCACTAGAAGAGTTAGTGAGTCTAATAGATTACCATATGGTCTAATAATTGAGATGACAAAGTGTGCTCATATTTTCATCAAATGAGCTTTTTAGTGGGCCATCTATTTTTCTTCAAGGTACGGTCTTACAGATATATTAAAAGAAAAACTAATTGCTGAGGTGGCACGATGTGAGTGCCTCTAACTATTTATGTGTTGCAGGCGGGAGTATCTGGGTCTATGACAGAACCTGCTCAACTATCAAGAGATACCAACCTATCTCCTGGACAACCTTTACAACCCAATCAACCTTCTGCCAACCTTGGGGTTATTGGTCGAAGAAGTGGTGCTGACCTCGGCGCAATTGGTGAAAGCCTTGGTGGATCAACTGTTAATTCTGGGGGAATGCATGATGAGTTATACAATTTACAAATGCTTGATGCTGCCTACCACAAACTTCCCCAGCCAAAAGACTCAGAGCGTGCAAGGAGCTATACTCCAGTAAGGATGTGCATTGTGTAATCTTGTTCCTCCTGTTTACTGTGAATGAATTCAGTATATTTGCTTACAATCATGTCATTATTGTCTTCCACAGAGACACCCTGCTGTGACACCTCCCAGCTATCCGCAAGTACAAGCGCCCATTGTTAATAATCCTGCCTTCTGGGAACGTCTGAGTCTTGATAATTTTGGCACCGATACGCTGTTCTTCGTATTTTATTATCAGCAGGTGTTTGTAGTTCGTTCCCTCTGTTCTCTCTTCTATGCAAAAGATATGTTGAAACTCAAGTATGATACTGTTTGCAGAACACATATCAACAATTTTTGGCCGCAAGAGAGCTGAAGAAGCAGTCTTGGAGGTACCATCGAAAGTACAACACATGGTTTCAACGCCATGAAGAACCAAAAGTTGCCACCGATGAATATGAACAGGGGACATACGTTTATTTTGATTTCCATATCGCTAATGATGACCTACAACATGGATGGTATGTTTTTTCTTCTGATGAGTGCATTTGTTTGGAATTACTTGACTAGTTTTTTTGAACTAGTTAAGATGTGCTCATTGTTTTTAGATCCCCATATGGTAAGTTCTTGTTGTATACACATCATTTTGAACTATTTTTCTTTTTGCTTGTCAAAAGTTAGTTGTAGTCTTGTAGATTCCTCCTGGATGGTGACTTGCAAGGTTTAGGAATGTCAGTCATCATTGAAATCATCTACAAAATAAAAGTTATCTTTCTAATCTTGGGCGATGGATAATTACTCGTATCTATAGAATCTCTTTATAGATTTGACATCTAACGGAACTGTTTGTTCCAACTTGTTTTTTGTTTACCTTCCCTTAATATTTGTTTAGGTGCCAAAGAATCAAAACGGAGTTCACATTTGAGTACAACTATCTAGAAGATGAACTGATTGTATAGAGATGTGCAGCAGAGAAGACCAAGTTCATTAGTTAGTGTGTTTTCATGATGTTGATGTCCAGAATTCCAAATTATGTTCATATGGTGATTCTTGATTGAAACATTTTACTTTCAGAGTAGATGGATAGTGTTCCGGCAGGAAAAAGTAATGCAATTAGGATGCAGTTGATGAAGATGCATTCTTTTTCCTTTGCATATAGCAATTGTGAGTTGCAGCAATGTTGTATCTCTCTGGGTTGGGCAATGATTTGATTTTGTGTTGTGTCCCACAGGACAGGAGGCCTTGCTTTAGTGTGAGGGACAAAGCCACATGGTTGAGGGCAATGTTGATGCACCAAACTTGTCATTTTTCTTTATTTTATCAAATTTTATTTTTGTATATTGGATTGAGGACCCATCCCGAACTTGCTCTTCTATATCTGATCGGGGTTTTCCGTCAAGTTAATATAATTAGTGCTTTATAAATATAGATGGTTAGATACGAGGAAAAATTACATGTTGTAACTTTATATTTTGGATGAAAATTGTATTGTAATATTTAATTTTAAAACGTTTCATGTTGTAATATTGAACTTATTTTATTGTATCATTGTAGTAACATTATTGTATCATTGTAACATTGTTAGTTTTTGTGTAAAATGTTTAAATTACCCCTTCGATAATTTAAAATAAAAATAATAAAACAACAAAAATATGCGTTATGTTATGAAAGTAATAAAGTAGTAGAGAGAATATGATAATAGAGAGAATAACAAAGACAATAATCTTATTGCTTCTTAGAATTGTATCTACAAGTCTTACAATGACTTCTATTTATAGGCTTGGAACGAGGCATAAAATTAAAAAAAGATAATTAAAAATTAAAAAAATCTTATAACTTATACGTTATAAAATCAAGAATCAATCCAATAAATCAAGAATCAATCCAATAAATGATATTTGTGTACCACTCTGTAATACTCTTTATTCTCTGTGGCTCAGTCAGAGTTACTATTTTTCTTTACTATTATTTGGAATATCCTAAAATAACACTATTTTCCTTTTCAGAAGTTCACTAATAATTATGGATGAACTTTAATTTATATAATCGCCATTATATTTAGTTACAACTCCGTAATTGATTAACACACGATAGAATCTATATGTTAATATAAAGCAGTATCATTGAGCTCTGACATAGCGTCATGTTTTGCTCTTATAGACTCTCTTCTTGTCCCCGAAAAATTAAGAATAAAACCTATTTTTCTCTATGATGTATGAATTGCATTAATTCTCATAAATAACATTTGTTACAAAAAGAACATCCCTTTGAAATTTGAATAGATATTAATATATAGATTAATATGTAAAAGCAAAATAGTATCCTATGTAAACGCAATAACATTAATCGACAAAAACTTTGAGATCATCCGTAAATGTGAACTCTTCTCCTTCTGTTACGATAAAAAAAACTCTTCAGATCAAAATTAAGAAGAACAAAACTTGTGACCGGGGGATTGGATTGATGCAGTTTCATATTCTTGTTGGTGATATCTTTGATGCCATTGCTTACATAAGTCATTTATGGTATAGTTTTTGTTTCAGGTAACTTCGAAGCTTCAAATGTGAAAGTGCCAAGCTTGGGCTTTGGTATAGTAAGAATTAGTATTGTGCAGGCACAATATGGAACGAATTGGACTTGCCGGAGACACTATGAGCTTGGTAAAGCAACTGCCTTTTCATATCTTTTTGTCCCTCTTTCTTAAGTGTATACATGTTTGTTCACGAATCTCCTTATTCTATACACTCTCTATAATCCACATCTCTTGCATGGTGATGTGTAGCTGCTAAGCATTTGGAGGATGGCTCTGGTAAGACTCCATCATCTGGTTTGACTGACCCGCTTATCCCGAGTTGTTTATGACCATCTATGCATGTCTGTATGTGAGTTTTCTGTCTGATCAATGCCCGAGTTTCACGGGACAATCTAAAATGGAAGAAACTCGTCATGTGTTTCTCGTATAATCCATGTATTCATATGAACAGTGTAAGCCTAATCTCCTTTAGTAGATGACTCATTAAGTTTCGGACATTAGACATCATCTAAATAATACTCGTTTCGAGAAATATGATTTCAAAATAATTTATAGATAGAGCATAACATGTTCAAAAGAAGATTAACAAGAAGAACACATGTTTTTCAACGATTAAAAGATATGAACATA
>JAYMTO010000922.1:0-10306 GCA_036898065.1 California macrophylla | reverse complement strand
AGAACTTGAGTATATAGCTTTTGATACCATTACCTTGTACTTTCCTGGTTTTAAGCAGCCCACCCGGTAGTCTGAATAGCTTTTATTCCAATGGAAATTGAAAACAAAAACAAGGTTTCCCCTTTCAAAGACAATAACCCGGTCATCTTCGTCTTTGCGTGATATATATTGGTGCTCAGAAGTCATAAACTGCATCAATAATCAATCAATGAAGTATTTTCATTGGAAAAGATAAGAGTTAGTAACATATCTGAAAATAAGCACGTTTTGGGAAGTAAAACTCTTCCGGTATACTCAGAAGAGTAAATGCTAGAATAGAAGAGAATGTCAAATAAACATGCCAAATTACCAAAAGAACCAAACATGCACTGAAGTCACTACCATCTTCAATTGGAAACCATCAAGAGAATGTCATTTATTTTATTTTTCCTCAGAACAGTTAAGTAACAGCAGAATACCAACAGAAAAAAAAGGACCAGAAGCATTTTACATTAGAAAAGTACAAGAGAAGCTCCAAAAATAGATACATAAATGGAACAATAAACATTAAATGAAGACATTAAATCTGGAAAATAAAAAATGCTATGGCGCCAAAAAGGGAGAGTAAGTTGATAATTTTAATAAAAGTAGATGAGATAGGTAAACATCTCAGAACTATTGAAGTTAGAGAAAAGGATAAATAGATCAAATACTCAACTACTATTGAACACCCAAAAACAAGAGAAATAAAGAGGAAATTGATCAGGCATCCCCTTTCCATATTTATTTTCTTGGAAGGAAAACTTATAGGTTATACATAGGACAAACAAAGATAATAGCTATTAGATTTAATGCCATCTTACGCCTTATAAAACTAGCACCCGAGCAAGGAAATTGATAGCTGGGATACTGCTAGAAAGTTAAGCACGTGTAAAACTTACACCATAAGTTTCTTCTACGTGATGCATTGCCCGATCAAATTCTTTCATTCCGTGATATCTTAAAAACTCTGCATCCCCCTGAGTGTGGATAACCAATTATATTATCAAATGCACATAAGTAACCATTACATGGACACTTAAGAAGATGCAAAACTTCTTTGTTCCCTGAAAGTGCACAACCAGTGATATTGCAAAATGTACATAAAAATTAATTATAACAGGGAAACTTAAGAAGATGAAGAAGTTATTCCTGCTAACTTCCCTCCAATGCATATAGCTTGAATTTCATATTTACAAAAATAAAAACATGAATGCTCTATTTGAGGATTTGTCATTGACCAGCATTAGCAATGCAATGTGAGTGATGGAAGGAACTTACCAGATCAAATCTTCGTCTGCATTTATCAAAACTGAAATTGTTCCCTGGGATAACTTTACCCGTACGAAGTTTCTGCTCACCCCTTGGAAAATCAATCCACTCTGGATAAAACAGTAATGAAGGAATTATAAACTCAATTTCATGACAAAAACAGAAAGCTGTTCGTCTCATAGAGATAAACAATATCAAAACTCAATACTTATTGACAGTAATGGCCAACCCATCCTTACCAGGATGCCCAAATTCATTTCCCATGAAATTCAGATATCCTTCTCCACCTAATCCCATGGTAATAAGACTAATCATCTTGTGCAACGCTATTCCACGATCTATAGATGGTGTTGATGGTCTGTCCTTTGCCATGAAGTCATACATATCCTGGCAAATGCGATACAATGCAAGAATATAGTTAGAGTGTGCTGGCTTGAGGAAATGCAGTGTACAAGAAATAAGCATACTGTTTTGCCTAGTTCGTGTCTTGGGTAATACTAAGTGGAAAAATTATATGGTAACTCAGGCATATATGTCATAGAGTGATCTAAATAGTTATATATATATTTTTAATAGTTTGTATTATTCACAAAAAAGAGAGTAAGAATGTTCTTAACCTTGTCCATCAACCAAAATGCTATTGTCTTGTCACCAACTAGAGCTTGGTCATGACTTTCGGCATAACAAACACAGTTTTCTAGCCACCTCCTGTTGGTAAGAGTGTGAACAATATCACCGATCTGCCAACATTCATCTGGTACCCTGCATGCAGTAAAAAGAGTAAATACAGTATTTTCACATACATGTACTGATGTCAGCATTGCTGGAATAAGTAACCAAGTATTAACCAATATATATAGTGTATCCTTTCTTTAAGTCAGACAGTATTCACAATTTTAGCATGGGCAATAGCATTGTGGAACATGCCAACTTGGCCTTCAACAGTCGAAATAGGTGAAAATTGGCATGCATTTATTTAATACTGCACGCAAAGTTGTCACACATCATAACAAAAGTGCATTCAGAAAAAATAGTAGTTTCTTCAATATGAAAAAAAATATTTTTGTAAATCATCCTCAAAATAATAATATTAATTTTAACATCATTGATAAGTATATTTTTGAAGAACAGATTGTATTTGTCATAGCCCGGATTTGACTGAATCACAAAATGAAAAGGGAAGAAGAAGAAACTAGGAACTATCAGAAGAACATTAGGAGTTTTCAGAGTGACATACTGGAGAAGCTCAATCCATTTATCAGCAATGGCCATGTGAAGACGGTAATCAAATCCCACACCACCATCCTGAAGGGGAATGCACAATGTTGGCATTCCACTAACCTGTGGAGAAAGAAGTTCATAATAAAAATAGAACAATTAGTAGTCCACAGCATTTTATTTTACTTTATGCAATGATATATCAAAACCCAATCAAATGCAAGTTGATAATGTTCATTTGTGGGATTAGTAACATACATCTTCACCAATGGTAACAGCCTCGGGGAAGAGCCCATGAATCAGATCATTAACCAACATCAAATAAACCACGGCATCTACATCAGTTGTCATGCCAAAATACTCATCATAATGTCCAGTAAATAGTACCTATATAAACGACATGACAAGCAAAAATATCTGTCATGAGTTGTTATGGTGGAAGAGCAAATGAAGAAGTGGTAAAATATACCCATAATGCAACAGGTATTATGGCTCTCACTTGCCTAATCATTATTATAAATATGGGACTTCTTATTGCAACAGGGCTTTTTTTATAAGAAAAAGGTCAGCATACCTATCAAGAAAGGTGGAATTAAATATAAACAATAAGCGCGAATAAGATACCTGCAGGCTGCACCCCATGGTGTGTGTACATCATTGATGTCACACCATCAAATCTGAACCCTTCAAACTTGTATTCATCGAGCCACCATCGTGCATTTGAAAGAAGAAACCTTAGTACCTACACAAATGAGTTGAGTAAGAGTTGCTTTAAGGTTACAACAAAAAGGGAAAAAAGAGCAGAATTAATATGTCGCAATCCCTTAGAGTGTTGCAAGATAATAAGTACTTCCCAGAATCCCACATCCAGTGATAACCCCGTGGCCCGGAGTGGAAGTAGTGACTATCAGTTCCATCAAACATGTTCAGCCCGTCCAACACATTATTTGATACATGGCTGCGCTCATTTCATGTTAGCAATTAATTATTAGAATACAAACCAAGTTGAAAATAAAATAGAACATAAGCAAAATGGAAAGTTGGTAGAGCTCAAAGCAAAAGATCCATATTAACTAACAAAGCATCTATCATTTGAAAAAAGTGTGCAATGAATGCTCAACCAGTGGGAGACGTAAATACTACATAATAAAATGCTACACATAATAGAAAAAGGAATACAAAAGGCTCCAACTTTATAATATTGTGAAGATGGAAATGGAAATGGAAATTAAAAACTATAGCATAATACTTGGCAAAAGTGAAAAGTAGAGTAAAAAGGTGTAGTTTCTCTGAGTTGATTAATTAACTTGGTTATTGGTGGAACAGTTCTTAGCAGAAAAGAAAATATTATTGAAGTACCAATTTAGAACAGTGACATGTTAGTGTGTTTGGCATATTTAAACAATATGAATGAAACAGACTCTTGCATGCTTGAATCATGTTGCAATACAGAAGGAAATGGAAGATGAATAAACAGTTTGTTACTTGAGAGGAAAAAAGAGGAAGATCCATACCGTACTACTCATTCCAACATGTGCCTCATAAATTCGAAGTGATTTTGGCTTCTTTGGCTGAGGATGCTTAAACACATATTTTTCCTGCAAAGAAGCAAATGAGATCATCAATAAATCCCCATCTATGCATATAGTGAGGCCCATGAAGTGATTGTTTCAATGAATATGTGTATGATTCACAATCTTTTAGTAATTGCCTAAATATTATTGTAACTTCAAAAAGACACTAATTATTTTTCACTATCCTCAAACTACAACTGACAAAATTGCAGGATTTTGGAGCTGCGGCGATACTGTTTACATGAATTCCACAACAATTGAACTAAGCACTTGTATGGGTTTTACATGAATACTTAATTTTCATTTCATCTGCAGAACCATACCTCTTCTGGTGGATCATAATAAACGCCATTGTATGGGATCTCACCCGGAGCCTGAACAGCAAACTTTATCCAAGCAGGAATTGAGTCTTTAATGCCAGATGGGGTATCCATGCGAATCTACAATTACATTGAACAGTTAATTTGAGAATAAAGGGTATTCAGTTCCAAAAACATGTGTTGCCTTCTCCTTTCCTATATTATTGTTATGACATTGCAGCTAATAATCACCCAAGTTCAACGACCCACATCACTATAACATATTAGGTTTCTCCAGACTGGAGTTTTGTGGACACATTTGGTTTCTGTAAAGGTCCTGATATGACATGAACAGGAAGATTGTGTCCCCTAGACAAGTTCATATAGCTTTTTCAATGACATTGTCATTTTCCATTCCAGAGATCAAGCTGCAAATAGTTAGTCTTTCTTTTACATCATTTTTCAAGTTTTTCATCAACAGATACATCTTATACAATAGGAAATAATTGATTCTTGTATTTTTAATTTAGTAACCAATAGATAAATGGATATGCGCATAGGGAAAAAAACTTTTAAGAAATAAAGCAAAAGGTGATATAACGATATAAATATAGCATAAACAATGCTCTATATAGTCAAATTTGAGTTCAGCAAAAAGAATTACCTTCACCCTAGAACCATGGGGAATAGATGGTGAACCATCAGCATTATTTGGCAAAAAGATTTCCCAGACACCAAATTCGTTATGTCACATAGTAAATGGGTTTCAAGCATTATACACATAACAAAAACATCCTTGTATGTACAGAATTCTAATAGGAAGCAGCCATCAGAGGTCATAGGTAACTAGATATGATGAACAAAATTTAAACTTCAGTAATACATAATAACTGGTTATCCCTTGTATCTTATGTTTAAGCTAGTACACATTTTCTTTATATTAACACTAAAAAAAGAAATGAAAAAAAAACAGATGGCAACATTGAATTTCTTTTTCAAACATGAAAACAAAATATACCCGGGTCATAATATCTGCAGTAGGATTCCAATTGTTGAAATCTCCTATCAAAGCAGCTGACTGAAAAGGCAGAGAATGATCACCGTGATGAAAAACAGAAATAACAATGATCACATTATTGCCAATGTGGAAGTCGAGAGGAGCTATACCAGTGGGGTCAAAGAGCATATCAACCACCCATAGAACTAGTGTTATAGGATCATCACTGTTACAAGTTCATGCATGAGAAAATGTGCACCTTCTATAGGCAAGACTGACCATGTCAGGATTTTAGCCTAAACCTTAACTAAATTTAGGCTTGCATCTACTCACAGAATGCAAAAGTCTCATAAATAGTTAATCATAACTGTATTTAAGAGTTGGGGCAAACAAACCTTAGCTCCAGGTACCCACTCTCTGTAAGTAATACCCGTTTCACTGAAAACCAGTCAATATTTTAATCAGCAATGGCTGGGCCCATTTTTACATAAAAACAGGAAATATTTTAAGATGCAGACTTGCTTTATAAGAAAGAAACTGGGCTATCATAATCAAATTGAACAGTTCTTTTTCTCTTTAAAGGGCCTGCTGGCATGTAGAACTAGAATATTTTTCATGAATCATTGGTTCACCAAATGTGAATTGACAATGTGAATTTGTGAAGTACAATATAGTAAGGTGGAAACAAGTCATGCTGGTGTAAAAGTGGAATATGATCTATTTAGAAAGGAAGGCATCTACAAGGTTTCGTTTGTTTTCAACAAGATTTAATTAGCACCTCCTGATTTGTGTATAAGAACATAATAACTCAACGAATTGTTAATCAAAGAGAAGAAAAATGCAGAAGCACCAACTTGGACATAATGGAAAATAGAATACCTGCGAGTAAAACCAAACTTTTCATAACCACGGGAAAATGCTTCTAAACCACCTTCATACTTGTCAATATCTTCACGCATTTTTTTGTAATGTCCATAACTATTATAGGGCACGAATCAGTAGCATGTCAATTTCCCAAGGATTCTTCTAAAGTAATTAATTGTACATATGCAGTTAAATCCAATCGATGTATATTCAAAAGATGCAGCAATATCTTACCGGTAATCAAGATGATCACGATAACTTTTCAGACGGGGATCTATTTCATATATTCCTTGTCCTATCCCGGGTGGGGGGACAGACTTTGATGTCTTCTTTTTCAGAGTTTTATCAACAACCGAATCTAATGAAAACACTGAATCCTGCTCATTATCAACCTCACTGTGTGTATTGACAAGCTCATCCTTGATTCCATAACCATGATCAGCTGTTAGACCATCTATACCGTTGAGCGCCTAAAAGAAAAATCAGAATGGAAAAGGCAGACATGAACCAAGAAGGAAATAGGATAGAAGCATTAATGACTGTTGAAGATTTATATATGAAAAACACAATACAGCTGAAAGATGGATTGTATGAGAAATAGATAGATCACCATGTAGTAAGTTTTACAAACGGGCCTTAAATCTTGCTAACAGTGATGTAGTTAAGTTTTAGTTTAGAGTAGGCATTGTCAGTGTCCAAGTAACTTCCGAATAATTTAAGCCATGAGATTCACAAACCTGTGGATCTTCTGAAGTTGGGTATGGTGATTCCAACAGATCTGTTGAGGATAAAGACTCGTCAGATGCAGCAACCACTAAAGATGAGGATTCAGAATCTTGGGAAGATTTTACGGCACAGATCTTCCCTGCAAAAAGAGGCATCAGATTTTGTTTTAACTATGTCGTAAGAAGTGTAATCAAAAGTATCATCAATTGGACATAAATTTTAAGAAATATTGACAAATAAATGAAAATAGCAAGCATGTCAAAGTACAGGTAAAACATTAATTTCAAATTTTCCTCAAGGACACATGAATTTAAGTGATTTTACAAAACAAAAGGGAAATAAAGAAACAGAAATAGTTCCTATGATCTAAAAAACACAATACATTGTCTCAGTTTGCGTTATTCAGCCTTCTTCTGTGGAATAACAATTTTGACACTCCATCAACTTTGACAAGCCTAATTAGCCAAACATCACCCTGTAATCAACCAATTTATAGTTCTATTTACACAATCACCACAAAATCATATGAAGTAGCACAAAACTTGAGAATGATTGACACGAAAATGCACAAATAACATATCACAGGCAATTGATCATTCAGCCAAAAATCAATTGAGGAAGCATGAATCGAACTAAAAGTTAAGAAAAAGGAAAGTAGGGTGCAAATATAAAAAGATTGAGAAAAGAGAAACTACGAGAAGAGGAGCATTTCTTCGAGAAGAGAGACAGAGGCTGAGAAGTGGTTCTCCGATCACCATGCGACGAAGACTGGGAAACAGAATGGACGGGAGGGAATCGGATTCCTAGCAACATGTGGATCATCGCTCTCAGTTCCTAGTGTTTGGGTGAAGAGAAAAAATGGTGGAAATTGAGGAGAAATGAGTGGGAAATAGATCTGAGCTGTGGGAGAGTGTTGAGTTCAAGGCGCCGAGAGAAGCGAAAAAATAATATCAGAAAAGATTTTGTATATAGTTCGCGGCACTTTAGTTGAGCGGATGGGTGCCACGTGTACTGTAGAGGGTTAGAATATTATTTTCTATCCGTCTCGTTGATGATTTTAAGTGGGACACTTAACTAAATTGAAACCTTTAGTTTTAAATCTAAAAAAGTAAAATGATATTCTTAGCTTTAGTGTAACAGAATATCTACAAGATTTTTAAATTTAAACTTTATTTGTAATATATAACATATTTTCGCCATTCAAAAGTATTTTCTTTGTTTTGCGTAGTCCATGGAAACGATCTTTCATTAGTAAAATTGGAGTATACATAGAAGGTTTCTTCTTATTCCATTTTTGTTCAACCGAGTAAATATACATTTTTGTTATCACCTAGCAGCTTGAGTATCAACAAACCACAATAATTCCATAAACTGAAGCAAAACACTGCAGAAGAATGAAGAATCCTTGTTACTCAACATTATTTCATACGATTGTGATAAAATACAACACAACTTGCACACAATGGTCATCACCAAAAACATTACCCATTGGCCATGTGCTTTTTCTGCACTGAATCTAGTTGCATTTATCATTACAATGTAACTTACCACATAATGCTATCTATTTTGCAATGTTATCAGTATCGCGGACAATCTTCTTCGAGGGAAGCACAATGGCAGCAACTGGCCTGTCCTCGTACCCGCCCCCTTCGTCAATTATCAGTCTCAAGCCATCGATGTGAAGTTTCGCGTGGTGCCCGCTTACCACTATGGTTGGCTTCTCAGTTAGCTCCTAAATAAAATCAACACCAAACCAAAGACTTCAGTATTCACACATCATATCTTGACATGTAACAAATATGACAATGCTGCTAATATGCTAGAGATACCAACTAAGATAACGCTAAGATTGCTGAGATTAGAGGCATCAGTACCTGTGGGATATCCCAGACGTTCTTTCTCCCCCAGAGGGTCGGTAACTTAGGTATCTTAGTTTCTTTGACTCTCAGACATTCTATCTGCTCCTTGACGTTTTTCTTCTCTAAACCCGCATGGAGAGCTATCATTTTACAACGCTTAATCCCTTCGTCGGTCTCTATACACACGTCATCCTGTAGTAAATGCAGATCAACAAGACACATTGAAATTAGGATTTGATTCCCTTTTTCGTAACATTGGATCACAATCTAAAATCTGCATAACTTGATGAATCTAAGAAAACAAGATTGGTTACTGACCTCTTCATGGACCCAAACCATGTCATGAGCAAGAAACTTTTTGTGTTCTTCAGGTACCGCCTTAACCAAATCTGTACAACAGCAATTGCCTTTCTATGGTTAGAGACAGAAACTACAAATCGAACTGCAGCACACAATCACCATAATAATAAAAGTAACCTAGTAGGTTAGCTATAAATGTTAATGAAAAATCGATTTGGCATAAAATTCATGATCAAGTGTCACTCCAACACCAAGTAACTAAAGTCCGTGCTAATGAATCACAAACCTTACTCAAATAACTAGTTGTCAATGCATTATACCAGAAAACCATCCTCATAGTTATAAAAGCACAGTTACACAAATCTCAACAATGAATGAACAATCTTTAATCATACTAATCAACCCCAAACCTGCTTGTAATCAATTAAAAAGTCTAAGAACCTAAACAATCAAACAGCAAAACCAATTCCACAAAATATCTCAAAACACACAATACTTACACTCAAATCAATACTAACCACAAATTATACACCAGAAAGATGATAAATCACCATAAGAATAAAAGTAACCTAGTAGGCTAGCGATAACTGTTAATGAAAAATCGAGTTGACATAAGATACTGGATCAAGCGTCACTCCGAGTAACTAAACTTCATGCTAATGAATCACAAACCTTACTCAAAAACCTAGTTGCCAATGCATTATACCAGAAAACCAACCTCATAGTCATCAAAACACAGTTACACAAATCTCAACAATGAGTGAGCAATCCTTAATCATGCTAAAATCAACCAAAAACCTGATTATATAACCATTTTTGTATCAGCAATTACTAATCTAATTATCAACAATCTCTCTCCCTACACATGCTCCCACGCTAATGACCCACTAGAGTTCAAACACTGAATCTCTGGTCTTAACAAGTCATGAACCATACCAATCAAAAGCCAATTCCACAAACTATCTCAAAACACCCAATACCTACACTCAAATTGTTGGAGAGAACTGAGCCTTACCTAGAAGGAACACCAAAAAACTCATGATATACACGTTAGAGCTTCACTTGATCCAAAAGACTACTCTAGTAGATCATGAACTTTTACCTCATATTTACTCTGTCACTTCCAATCAGAGTGTTATACTAACCCACAAATTATACATCAAAATTGGATCAATCGAA
>JAYMTO010000921.1:0-10308 GCA_036898065.1 California macrophylla | reverse complement strand
AAAACCCTACACATAGGGAAAAAGACATATAGCTAAAACTTACGCAAAATGTACAACATTAAAACTAGTTAGCAAGTATAACCACAACAACGAAGATCAAATTGCTGCTTAGATATGATATAGTATGGCCCACAAGAAAAAAGATCAGATAGTATTTTATCAACAATAAAGCAGTAAATATCGCAGGTATGGGGATTGGAACCAACGACATCATGCTTATTACATGATGTCTCTGCCACTTCACCCACAATCTTTGATAAGGTTGTTGTTTAGACAACTACTGGGTAGCAAGAACCAGTTAGATAGAATACTACCTCTTCAGAATCAATAAGCCTCCATCGCCCATCATGTAACTCAACAAATATTCTTCCACGGCCAGGGTCATTGTGAGAAGCAGATGTAATAAACTGCCAGTACCGGTTACGCCTGCGATCAAGTCCAAGCGGCAATGATCTGTACACATACATCTCTTCTGCCTTATAACCAATGTAAGATTTTAGCTGGGAACGAGACTTCTCTGCAGCAAATTGTTGATACGAGATGTTATCTAGGCCAACACACTGATCTTGCATTTGCTGATTCCCTTCAGAGGGGAAATTGTTCAGATAATTAGGGTTATTCTGTGGATCACTAGATCCTTGCTCAAGCAATAATGTCTCAGTTTTTTCAGCAGATGGCAATGGGCTCTGCCTAATTTCCATTGAGAAATATATGGGGTTAAGTTCAGTCCTGGTCCCCACAAATGATGAATATTGCATCCTCGTTACGTAGTCTTCTTTGATGCGTCTTTTATCTAGCTGTACCTCAGCCCACATTTGCTTCTTTAAAGCATTTGCAGCTTCTAAACGTTCCTGTTAACCACTCTCATTTCAGATAGCATACACTTCAGTGTCATAAAAATTTAAAAACCACACCAAAAACTAAAAAGAAATAATACCTCGAGAGCAACTCGTACTGAATTTCCTTCGATCGCCACGCCAATTAAAGCAACAAGTGCATTCAGGCGCTCCTCAACACTGAGATCTGAATACTCCCCTTCAGATAGTCCTTGAACCCATGATTCACCGGGATTACTATCATCAATATCTGTGTCAGCTTGGTCAGTATCAGTTGTATCATTGCAGGCCACAGCAGCATCAATGGATCGATCAGTTTTAGCATGTTTCGCCTCATTAAAGCTTTCAGATTGCATTGAAGACAAACCCTCACCAGCATACCCAAGAATGCTCCGTGAAGTTTCCAAGACATTGTCACTCTCTTTGCCGTTGACCATAGGAGAATCTGCTCCAAATACATTACCTTCTCGAGGGCTGCAAACTTCTTCCTTTGCCTTCAGCACAATACCTAATTCATCAATCTCAGGATCCTCTGCCACATCACAATCAGAATCTTCATCCCTTTCAACATCCTCATCTCTTTCAACATCACCATCTCTTTCAGCATCATCAGCTTCTTCTCCATCCAAACCCCCACTCTTAAATATTCGTATTCTTTCCCTGGCAGCAGAGAGTATTGAGTCGGCATCAGCCGGATCCTTCCTATAAGCAGGACGAACACAGTAAGTTGAAGGAGCCGTTCTCTCAAAAAGCTTAGTATCTCTTGATAAAGCAGCAGCGATAGAGGCTTCTGGAGTCTTGCTTGTTGTAAGATCCCGGAGTCCAGATTTCTGTGATAAAGCAAACAATGAGCAAATAAGATAAGTTAGAGATACAACACACTGATGCATACAGCAGTTATTAATCAGTTACCTGAATCTTGTCTGCAACATCCAATATAGTTAGGCCCTCACTTCCCTCAATAGAAAGCACATGAAATGCTGCAAATTTAACAGTTCCAGGGGTCAAGCGATGCCTGGATCTGTGTGGATTAGAAAATCCCCTTTCTTGCATTATAGCCACAGCATTTTCAGCAGCAGCTCCATTCCGCAAGTTAGAAATTACATCTTTGCCATCATTGCCCTGCACTTGCATTCCAGAAGATATTCATAAAAGCATATCTATGGGGGAATTTGTGCTTATGGGTGGTGGGTGTGGGTTGTCAAAATTATATCAATGCATTGTCTGATAAGCTCTGGTATAGAACCAAGATAAAAGGAATCAACACATACTGCTTATCTTTCAACAAGTGGCAAGAGAACGCAATAACAAGAACTTTTAATGTTTGCGATAATTCATACAATTATTTAAATTTGCAATATTTTTCTTATACTCATAAATTACAAATCATTGTAACTAGCCAATAGAAATAGATGCAACCAAAAAAAATCTACCCATTTTCAATGGCTTGTTTCAACTACGTAGGCATTTATAATCTTAATAGTGACTCTTATTCACCCACCCAGTCAATCACCAATGCAACAAGAAATCTCAACAAATCAGGCTTTAATTACTACTCCCTCCATTCCAAAATAAGTGTCCACCTTCCTTAAAATGGATGTTCCGAAATAAGTGTCCACTTTCCTTTTGAGGAAATGAATTACCACTATCATCCTTTTATTAGGTAGTTCTTACTAAAAAGTGGGGAAATGGAGCATTAATTCCCCTACATCTTAATTTTTCAATGACTTAAGGTGGACACTTATTTTGAAACAGAGTACTTGCTAAATAAAATTGAGAAAATTGCGAGGAAAAAATTGTGGGCTTTCAAATGGAGAGTCGATTCAAACAGAGATGGTAGACATATGTAAGAAAAATAGAATCAAGCTTTCCCAACATAAAACTAGAGAGGAGCTGATTAGAGTTGGAAGACACAATACACATGGATGGTAAATTTCACAATGGGCTAGGGTAGGATGGAAGAGTCTGTCACCTCGTTATCATCACGAGGATAACCCTGTTCAATATTCCTTTTCTTAAGTTGTGGCCCAAATCCTGCAGATAGAGCAAATTGTCGTAATATTTCAGGCCACGTCAGTGGATTTAAGTGATGCTGCCAATTGCGTATATCAAAACCCCAAGCATATGCCTGATACAAAGATGAAATTGATTAAACCATAACACCTTAACCAAAAAATTGAACTAAATTGCAACAGCAACAATAGCCCAATAAACAAATAGCATACCCCTTCAATAATATGTGGATGACCACCTCCAGGATTAGCAGCAACATTTTGATTTGTCCCCACTCCTGTGGAGGGTGTCCGTGCTACGTCTTCGATATCTTTTATAATAGACCGTAAAAGAGCAACATGTATCTCACCCAACAACCGAGGATCCTGAAATATAAGGGGATTAAGATAAATGATAATACCAACAACTTTACAGTGAGGATATGTCCAAGCTTCCAAACAAAAAGATATCTGAAGAGCTTACATAATCATGGAAAGCTTGGACAAACTCATCAAGGGTAAATGGCCATAACCCAAGAATATCTGCAAAAGTAATCAAGAACCTCCATACCTACAAAAAAATTACATCACAATTAAACACTTTAGAAGGAGATAAATGCAGGGTCAATAAAAAATAATTAGCAAAATATATTTATTTGAAATACACAATTTCTAGCACATGAATTAGTTTCTTGAGCAAACTGACTCCCTCCGAGGGATGGCAACGGGTCGGCTTTAGAGCGGGTTTGGCCATACCCAAACCTATCCTCCTCCACCATACCCTACTCGTTACCCATTATCCATTTGGGTGTTTTTTTATCAGCAATCAGAATTATCCATTTGGGAGTTGTTTCCCACCCCCATACAGGTTTGGGGGTTACCCATACCCATTTAGGTCTTTGTTTTATTATTTACCTAACTAATTAAATAATGTCGACCTAGATTGTATTCAATATCAACTAATGTCTAAAATTTTGATTAACATGAATGAACAAACATTTTACTTATAAAACACAACAAGATACATACCGCAAAATCAATAAAACAAACATAATACTTTCACTGCCAGCTGCAATAGATTCAGGCAGAAGAAGAGTGAGTGGTAGAAAGAGACACACTGTAAAGTGTTTTAGATGATTATTTTCATATATATATATATAATATGAGTAATGTTATATGATCAGGTAGGGTCGGGTATGATATGGGGATAGGAAAAAAAATCCATATCTGGCCCGAGATCCGAAACTTAGAACCCAATCCGAACGAATCAGAGGCAGTGGGTGTCCGTCAGATTCAGGTGAAATTGACATCTCTATTCCCTTAAAGCAATGACAACTTTCAAAAGGGTGCACAAAAAACATAGTCGAGAAACTCAGATAATTCAACAACGTTGGAGTTCTGACCAATTATGGATTTACTCTTTTAGTAGAATAACATAAGGATAGCAGACAAAACAAAAAGAACTATTCAAACTCACCATAAGAAGATTCCCTATGTTATCCTCGGACTCACTCCAGGGCTTAACTGAGAAAGGCTTTTTCAATCTCACAGATTTCGGAGGGAAGGCAGTCAGCATATCTATCACAAAGAGATTTTGTTAACAACTTAAGACAAACTCAACTGCACAAACAAACCAAGCATAGCAATCAAATATAGCTGAGATGAATATTAGCAAATAATTACCCAAAAAACATTGAATGAGACAATCTTGAAAATCAAACAATTTACTGATATAGTGCAATGTCAAACAATACTAATATAATGCCAAGTCAAACAAAATTCAAGGATGAGCAAACTGCCAGTCGTGCAAGTTTAATTATATTTAAGATGAAAGTTTCTTTCTGTAACAGAAAAGAAAGATGTGTGCCATTATAAGAATAAGAGAGTATCATTATACTAGGAGCATCTGGTTTGATCCGGAATCTGACTCAAATCGAAGATAGCACCTATGTGTACTGTACTGTGTACAGTATTGGATTGATTCTTTCTAACATTTGACCACTATGCATCTGGATGAAACTACATGAATACATGCTGAAAACAGATTCTTCGAGAAGATCCGATATGTCCCCACCTCTAGGAATAGGTTCTTCTTCCTGCTCCTGTCACCTTGTCTGGGGTGTTTTGGCTGGATGACTGGATCAGAACCTACTTGCTATTTCAAGCTACATCTAGGAAGGAGAACTATGTTTTGGTTTCTCGTCAGAACTGTGAAGATAATTTTATCAACACTGATTATGGACACAGTTTCTAAAACTTCTATCATTTTTATAGGAGCAATTAAAGCAAAGAATCATTTGTGGAAAATAAAACATTCTTGGGCCAATTGGTAAGAAGCTTGCTTCCCCTAAGCAAGGTCTCAAGTTCAAGTCTTGTAAATGGAGACCACTTTATTTTGTACTCAACAGCTTGAAACATGAAAACAGAGTTCTAAACCAAACTGCAAAATCTATAAAGTCGAGAAGATTGTTGCCAATTTACCTCTAAATAACTCAAGATTCTGCAAAGTTTCAAAGTCAAGAGATAGTATTGAAGGTAACCCCTTGCTTGACATGGCTAACTCCATGAGTTCCAAGCGTTCATCCTCAACAAGCTCCATTGATTCTTTAGCAATTTTGCGAGCAATAGCTCTCTCATTAGCAGCTTTGAGCCTTGCAACCTCCTTTTCTCTACGTTGCTCTTCTTTTTGTCTCATTTTCTCAACCTAGGTAAATGTAAATTATTATGGTCTGTTATCCTCATACACAGACATGCCAAGGAATAATAACAAAAAGTACCAAAAAATTGCTCTTAAACTCACCCTGATAGATTCCTTCTGCAAAAACCTTTCCCTCCGCTCTATTTCACGCCGTTGCTCCCTTAGGTATCGCTCTTCCTCTCGCTGCTTTTCACGTAACAGCCTTTCTTCTTCTTTCCTCCTTTCACGGTCATGCCTCTCCATTTCCTTTTTTATTTGTTCTTCTCTCTGAACATAAGAAATAATGAGTTCAGTCATCAACATGTAGATCCATATACACAACATTTTCTGGGAAGAGCCAGACCTTTCGCCTCAAAATATCTTGTTTTTCAAGCTCCTTTCGAATCCTTTTCTCATGGGCTTCAACTTCACGCGCAATTCTTGCCTCTTCACTCTGTAAGCAGAAATCAATACATGCAAATCTAGGATAAAGGGATAAAATGCATCAAAATGGTTCCATCAAAATACCTTGTGTTTTCTCTCCATCCGTGAAACCTCATCGTCATGGGTGCCCCTTTTGTCAGATGATATAAATGGGTTTTCCAATGTAGTAATTGGGTGTGCAGCAAAATGGGAATCCACGCCCATATTCATATAGGAATTCTTTCGTGGAATATTATCATACTCAACTGAAGTTGATGGCAAGATCTGGCTCTGTCTTCCCTGCTGAGAAGAAAGATTCAGACTTGGTACTTGGACCTGAAGACCATATCCAGAGGGCAACTGATCGGTACCATGAGCATATGGGCGACCAGTAGATAAAGATGTTCTAGCATTTGGACCATCCGCAGGAGAACCATAATGGTAAGAAGGGCCAGCTCTTTCATATGTGTCAGTCTTAACTGTTGGCTGCTCTGGGAGAAATTGGTACTCATGAAGAGCCCTCCCAGAACCCTAAAAATAGAAACAAGTATAGCGATATTTAGAGACAGGAAAGTAATTCCAACAGAATCCATAAGTTCAAATGAAAATCAGAAAGAACACAGCCGTGAAAGATTCTGAACACATCATGCATGTGTAAGAAAATAAAACAAGCGCAAAAAAGGTGCACTTTATTGCGGACTGCCTTCAGATCTATAACTGTCCACGCATTATTTGTTAAGTGATGAGAACTCTCTGAAAAAACATAATGAACTGATGTTTTACCAAATATGTGAATCACCTTTCAGTAAATGTTCCATGATCATCCATGCATAGCTCACTTATGTATGAGCATCTATTATTTTTATGAGGGTTCAACTGTTGTTTCCATACGAGTCACTTAGTATTACAAACAAACCAAGTCCACCAAGCACCATATCAGTCATCAAGAATATGCAAGGGGAAAACAACAAGCTTTAAGAAGTATATAAAGGGAAAAAAACATGTATATAGCTCATATTAACTGCCATGCCAAGTATGGAGAACAGAGTGTCAACCTTGATTGATTTAGAATCAGGACGCTCAAAGAGTTTGGGTTCAAAAGGCCGCCCACTGTGATTTGGCTGCACTGATGTTGCTGCTTGTGGTACAAGATAAGAAAGAAATCAGAGTCAAGCTCCACAGAATGTCATTATCACATAACTCGTATTAACCGATGCAAGTAAGCAGAATAACTATCCCATGCACAAGTTGAAGGAAATATACTAAACGTTTGACAGAAAAGTGGAAAATAGAAAGATATATTAAGATGAATAGTTATCGTTAGTACAGATACACAAGTTATGAAACAGAACAGACTACAAATCCCTCTTCTATTTGGTTTTCTAAAGGCCTGCACCATTTATCTCACAGCAAAGTAGGGGGGGAAGACTGGACTACGAGAACATGTGTATCTTGGCATTTTACACCATGAAAAAACCTAACCAATTACATCCCTAAGTTATCTTAACCCCAATGACAGTGCACTGATAAAAAGGGGCAAATAATAATGATTAGTGTTGTACAACAAAAATCTGAGGTACTTGATTGTCTGGGTTTAGTTGGATCTCAAAGCACTTAGGTTTCTTCTTATTTCAAAACTTTCCTCTTTTTAAAATTTTGAGATGGATACAAAAGACCGTCTACCATTTTGCTTTTTTTATATAAGAAACTTACTATCTTTGGCTCTCTCTCTCGCCTCTTAAGTTTCTTACCCACCAAAGCATTTTAACCAAGTAATTGAGGACTTGATAGCTTAAACTTATTATTTTGTCTTCTATACTTATTTTGGCTTATTAATGAATAATTGGCAATTCGGAATCAATAGGAAAATTGATTAGTTGTATCTTGTTTATGGTACTTGATTGGCTATGAACGGTTTAACCATGTAGTTTGGAAATTCTTCACCTTAAATTAATTTTCTTTTACTTCACTGTTGATATATGTCGTTTGAAATGTTCAAGTCATGTGTCTGAATTGTCAGATTTGGTTTGCTCCATGATTCACACAATTTACCTTTTCAATTCACATATTGATTCACGAATTAACAACCAATATAGCATATAGTTTTTCATCAGGCATTCATGTTATGTCCTAATACAAATATCCTCAACAAGGCAACCTACCTTACACAACAAACTTAAACATGCACACTCAATATGACGTGCTCCTGTACACCTACACGGGAAATACCTACATGAACGGATTTGCGATTTTTGAATAATGTAATCTTCTTGGATATCTCTTATAATGGAGTTTCCGTTATGTCAACCCATCCTGAGCCACAAGATACTACACTTGTTGATATCCAATCAGAATTTTATACGTCGTGCCACTACCTAACTTATATTATTACCTTATAATAAACCAAATATATTTCCTTCTATAGTTTTTATCAAAGAAATGAAGTGAATAGAACAGAGCAATTAGAAATTCCGTCAGAAGAAAATGAATCATGGAATGGATATTGCTCTGCTTTTCTAACTAAGTACACTGAAACAGTTGGCATCATGCGCACAATTCTCACACAATGGCAAAAGAGAACCGAAGACTGAAACTTACCTATGGGCGCACCAAAGGCGTCTGGTGGCAACGGATCGAACTCCATTCCAAGTATAGGTCCATCCTCCCTCAATGATTCCCCCAACTGGGCCTCCACAAAAGCAATTGCCCGGAGCTCCAATATGGTCTGTGGCGGCTCATAGTACCTCTTCATTGGTGGCATATCACCTCCAATCCTCGCAACGGCTGCCCCTGGCCTAGCCATAACTCGCCTTGACTCCACTCCATGACCAACCGGGATTGTTCCAGACCCGGAACCAGACACGTGCTCATTACCCACGTCAACCCCCACCATTTCCTCAGCAGCAGCCGTTCCAGTTGGCTGAGCTTCCTTGCGCTGCCGCTTCCCGGCAGACGAAGGAGCCTTCCTGTCCTTCAACCTCCTGTGACAGAACCACATCTGCAGCTGCCTGTCGGAGAGCCCCAACTTCACCGACAGCTCAGCTCGCATTGTCTCGGACGGATACTGCTCAGCTAAAATTCCAATTTTCACCACGCATCAAAACACACTCAACCCAAGTAAAAAAAAATCCGAACTTCATATGAACCCAGAAAAAAATAGAAAATTAGACAAGTACCAGCATAGGTTTTCTCGAGAATTTCAAGCTGAGAAGCAGTCTTCATTTTGCGCTTCGACTTGGGCTCTCCCTCCGGTGGCTTCTTCTTCTCTCCGTCAGAGCTCCCGGCGGCGGCGGCAGTAGCAGAAGCAACACCACTGCCGGAAGCATCACCAGCAGCAGCGACATCCATTTTGGGCGAGATCAATCAAAATTGGCTTCTGCGTATCTGAGGAATAAAGATCGGAGGTAGCTTGAAGAGTGAAAAAACTAGAAATGCAGAGATTCGGGGGTGTCTCTCTCTAAAAGTAAGGGACTTTCTCTCTCTAAAAGACCCAAACAACTGAGATTAGGTTAAGGAATTGAGGGGTTTGACGAAGAAAAAAGGAGAAGAATATAAGAACAGAAAAGAATGAGACTAAGGTTTGGGGTTGGAGTGCGCAAGTGATTGAGATGTGCGGTGAGATTGATTTGGGGAATATCAATGCCACAATATCAATAACAACAAATAGTAACAATAATAAATATACAATAAATTTAAATCGACGATGATAATGCATATGCAGGAACAAAGCAGCAACAACAGCTTTCTTCTTCTTTCTCGCTTCGGTAATTGCTACTGCTATTCCTATCATTTTATTCAATTTTGTTTTTTTGAGTGGGAGGCTTTGCCTTTGCCTTGTGTTTTGTTGTGAAATCAATACTGTATTTCAGACATCGATTCAACAAATGCTTTTTATTTCTTTAGATTTTGTATGGTGAGATGAGCTTCGTCTCTCTGTTTTTCTTCCTCCATTGCCTTGTTTGCTTCTTTTCTTTTTTACTTCGCTTAGGTAAACCGTAGCCAACGCCCATCTCTGGCGCGTATCTTCTTTTTTTTCACTTGTTCTTTCTTTTTTATACAACAAAATTGATAGAGATACACATCATTCCTGCTTCTTTCGTCCGAGACACATTCTCAATCATCATCTCATTCACCCACCATTATTCTCATATTACCCTCAATCCTGTAATTTCAATTTCATACTGACATACTCATTGGATATGGTTACTACATGTCACCTTTATCAATCATATTACACCTTGGATGATTAAGTTATGTGACATTTACATATAGCATGTCCAAATAAATGACTGGAATTTTTATAAAAAGAAAAAAGTCATATTATTATGGCAAAATATCCAAACAAGCAACATGTTCGATCTCAACCAGGACTACATACCCC
>JAYMTO010000920.1:0-10311 GCA_036898065.1 California macrophylla | reverse complement strand
GAATTGCTTCTTCCTCTACTGGTAGTAAAACTGAAACATGGAGTGATTTGACCAATACTTTTGTGGAAGGTCGATGATGTTCATTTGGTCAAGTTTTATGTGAATATGCAAAATGTAAGTAGAGCACACTTGTAATATAATTGTGTAGCTGATACATTGCATGTTGTGCAATTTTTATCTACCTTTGTCAAGACTCTAGAGTACAGTGTGCTGACCTGATGAGTCAACACTGGTTATATGTATATCCCTGCAATGCAATCACTATATGTCTCGAATTTGCGCGATAGAAGGAACTTTCAAAGTGAGATCTGATCACTTCAGCTTTGGTGTAATTCTATTTGAATTTATCAGTAGAAAATGAATACTGGGTTTTTTCTGTCTGAGCACACATTAAACCTTCTTAGTTATCTCAGTTGATGGATCTTTTATACCATTATCTTTGTATTTATTTTGCATTCATAACAACTTCGGTTTCAAAGTTCGCCATGCATTGAATCACGAGTCTAAGATGTGTATCAACTGTTCTTTTAACTCCATAATTACTTGATGTGGAACGTGAACTGCTACTAACACCACTTCAACATTGACCTTTACGCCAATTGTGCCCAACACTTGCAAGGTTTTTACAGACCGAGCCCTGGTTTCCTTGAACGGTGCCTGGAACATGCTGGTATTCATTGGACAACAGACATAAAAAAAAGGTGAATCCAGCAGAAGTCATGCATATGTGACAACGACAACGGACAACGACCCTGGACTAAATCAAATAGGAGTGCCAATCCATCTCCAGGAAGCCAGACCAGGTTCGACACTTGTAAGACCAGCATTGCATTTCAGGATCACAGAAGCACAGACAATTTGATTATGGTCTTAGTGTAGGTCTCTGTCCTCAAATAATTTAAAAGACCAACACAATCATTTTTTCTCATAAACAAGTAGAGGAAAGGTAGGTTTTAGGGGCCACAAAGAAAAAGATGGAACCAAACAAAAATCAACATGCCTTGACCTTCGTGGCACACTAGATTTTCAAAATCAAAGCAATTCTAGTGGCAGTTTATTATATTGTATGTGTATTCACTTTATCCATTATTTTAACTTTACAACTTGGAGTTGGATATTACTGGCTGACACATAGACTTTTGATCTCCCTCCCTTGCTCTCTGTACATTCATGTGGTTATCACTTTGACCTGGTCTTGCACAACTGAGCTTTTAACTTGGTAGAATTTTAAATCCTTGAAGCTCTAAATGAATTTTATATATGTTGCTGCCATTTCTGTCAATACACTATGCTTCTTGAAAGCTGCTAAAAGCTTTGCATAGAAGAAGAGTTTTTTCAGAGTCATTATTGCCTTTACTAATGTATAATAGTTATTCAATCATGCACTTCAGTATGTGGAAAATGTTTCCAGAAAGGAAAAATATGAGCATTTAGCTTTTAAGCCCTGTTTATCCTGAAGGCCAACCCTTCATTGTACTCCTCCAAAAGAAAAACCTTCCGCTTCCTCATGATGGCAAGCAAAAGAAGGAGCAAAAGGACAATCATGATCTTGTGGTATGCAAATCACATGACATTGACAAGATGGTTAATGTGCATAATGTTTTTACTATGTTGTGTTTTGTGTTGTTCTGCTAGAGATACCATAATGTCGAACAGTTTGATCTGTGATGATGGTGAGCAATCATTTGTGTCTGCTGGGAAGAGATTTGAACTGGGTTTTTTCACTCCTGATGGGAGCTCTAGTGACAGAAGGTATGTTGGTATATGGTATTACGGGTCGAATCCAAGAACAGTTGTGTGGGTTGCTAACAGGGACAGCCCAGTTTTGGGTTCTGGAGGAGTTTTAGCCATTGCAGAAGATGGGAACCTCAAGGTGGTAGATGAAAGTGGGAGCTCTTACTGGGGAACCAACCTGGGAAGGTCTTCAACTACTCATGCAACAGTGAGGCTCATGGATTCAGGAAACCTGGTCATGAGTGAAGAAGAATCCCAAGATCAGTCAGTGAAGGTTCTGTGGCAAAGCTTTGAGAACCCCACTGATACATTCCTTCCAGGGATGAAGATTGATGGCAATCTGGTGTTGAGTTCATGGAGAAGTGAAGATGATCCTGCAGCTGGGAACTTCACATTTCAGCAAGATCAAGGAGCAGACCAATTGATAATTTGGAAGAGATCTATGAGGTACTGGAAAAGTGGAGTCTCTGATAAATTCATAGGTGCTGATGAGATGCCATCTGCTATATTTTACTTGTTGTCAAATTTCACATCTAGTGTTCACAACGAGACCGTGCCTCGCATCACAACATCAATGTATAGTGATACAAGGCTTGTGTTGAGGTTTTCAGGCCAAATACAGTACCTGAAATGGGATAGTGAGAGAGTTTGGTCTTTAGTTTGGGGAGAGCCCAGAGACAGATGCAGCATGTTCAACATTTGTGGGAATTTTGGAACTTGTAATAACAACTATGAGTTAATGTGCAAGTGCTTACCTGGTTTTGGGCCTAGCTTGCCAGAGAATTGGAATTCTGGAGATTTCTCAGGTGGGTGTACCAGGAAGTCTGCATTGTGCGGCAAGAATGCGCAGAGTGACACTTTCTTGAGCTTGAAAATGATGAAAGTGGGAAACCCGGATTCTCAGTTCAAAGCTGGTAGTGAAATAGAATGCAGAATGGAGTGCCTTAATAACTGCCATTGCCAGGCTTTTTCGTACGAAGAAGATGCAGAAACAAGAAGGGGCGGTGTTGGTAGCGCTGCGTGCTGGATTTGGTCTGATGATCTCAACAATCTTCAGGAGGACTACAACAATGGTCGGAACCTTAATATACTCGTTGCAGTAGCTGATATAGGTATGTTTCCTTCTGCTTCTGGAAATGCTTAATTTCATGATTCATTGAAGTTCACCAAAATAAACATAGTAACTGATACTGTTAAGATAGACTCAACAAGTCATTCTTGCATCATTAGTCATAATATGGGTGTCATTTGGTGTCTGAAGTGGATCTGATGATATCAGATAGTTTTGCATTCTTAACGTATCGAACTTTTGCAGAATCAACATCAAGGAGCTGTGAGACTTGTGGCACAAACATGATTCCTTATCCCTTAAGCATTGGACCGAAATGTGGTGATATAATGTACTTCAATTTTCACTGTAATGTAACCTCAGGCCATTTAGACTTTGTATCTCCCAGTGGAACCTACCAAGTCACAAGTATCAGTCCAGAGACAAGAAAATTCGTCATTGAAACCAAAGGTGCAACTCAGTGTGAAGCTCAAAGTTCAAGAGACAAAGACCTGCAGCTCAATGAGCCATCACCATTTAGTGTAACGAACTGGTGTTATGCCACTCCAACTGACTCTGATTCTGGTCTTCCCCTTCAAGGTGGAGATGAAGTAGAGGTAGGTTGGGATCCACCTCCAGAGCCAATCTGTTCTTCACCTACAGATTGCAAGGATTGGCCAGATTCAGCTTGCAATGTGACAAGAAATGGAATAAAAAGATGCCTCTGCAATGCAAAGCTTCAATGGGATGGAGTAAAACTGAACTGTACTGAAGGTGATGATTCTATATTAGTTATAAAAAATATGTAAATGATGCATCTTTTACTGGCTGATCTTGCTCGTGTCTGAGGAAGAAACTCTGAGTGATGATGTTAACTAAGACTAATCTTTTTCTCTCTTACAGAAAGGAGTAAGCAGGGATTTATTAGAGGGAAGATGTCATTGGTGTTGGTAATCATGATAACTTTCGCGAGTGTGATCGTCTTAGCTATTCTTTTGTACTCAATCTTCTACGTTTGTGTACAGAGAAGGAAGATGGCCAAGAAACAAGGTTAGTGTTCATTATGTACCTCAGGAAGTGTTTTACAATTATATTTCCCATCAATGTATATGTAGCTGAGGCACATTGCTAACCTATTTGGTTTCAGAAAGCAGGGGAAGCATTCAGAGATGTGCAGCACTTCAATTCTATGACAGGGAGAGACAAGCAAAAGACTTGATTGACTCGGGACGCTTCGAAGAAGATGATGGAAAGGGCATAGATGTACCATTTTTTGATATGGAAACCATACTTGTTTCCACTGATTGCTTCTCAAACTCAAACAAGCTTGGACAAGGCGGGTTTGGAGCTGTATACAAGGTAATAGCTAAGCACTCTTGCTCGCATATGTTCTTGTCAAAGTTCATTTCAACTGATATCTGTATGGAACTCCTCCGCCAGGGTAAGTTTCCGGGAGGACAAGAAATTGCTGTGAAAAGGCTCTCAAGTTGTTCAGGACAAGGCTTAGAAGAGTTCAAAAACGAGGTTGTGCTGATAGCGAAGCTTCAGCATAGGAACCTTGTTAGACTTTTAGGCTATTGTGTCAGAGGGGAAGAAAAAATGTTACTCTATGAATACATGCACAACAAAAGCTTGGATTTTTTCCTATTTGGTTAGTCTCTAACTTATACTTTCCAATACTTTTCATCACATACTCTATAATGTATAATGTAAAAACTTGCAAGATCGGAAGATAAGTATGCTATTGGACTGGGGAATGCGCTTCAATATTATCTTAGGAATCGCAAGAGGGCTTTTGTATCTCCACCAGGATTCAAGATTGAGGATCATCCATCGAGACTTGAAGACGAGCAATATTCTACTAGACGAGGAGATGAACCCGAAAATATCTGACTTTGGCTTGGCAAGGATATTTGGTGGCAAGGAAACTGCTGTCAACACAAACCGAGTTGTTGGAACATAGTAAGTTTCTTTGTAGCATAACCATTGAAGTTTCTTTGTAGCACAACTGTCAACTCTCTCAAATTAGTTTTGGTTCAAGTTATGGAATCAATACTTACATGAACTAATACAACTTTTGTGATGCAGCGGCTATATGTCCCCGGAGTATGCATTAGATGGCCTCTTCTCATTCAAGTCTGATGTGTTCAGCTTTGGTGTCGTCATGATTGAGATCATCACTGGGAAAAGAAACACAGGATTTTATCAGCCTGAACAAGGTTTGAGCCTTCTAGGATATGTAAGTATGTTTTAAAGTTGTGCGCCAATTCATTTTCTGTTTCTTTTGGTTATTTCAAGTTGATTCAAACTCGTAATTTGAACTTTCCCAGGCATGGAAGCTCTGGAAAGAAGACATGGCACTGGAAATGATTGATGAAACACTAAGACAAACATGTGATACAAACGAATACATGAAGTGTGTGAATGTGGGACTCTTATGCGTGCAAGAAGACCCCAGTGATCGTCCCACGATGTCCAACGTAGTTTTCATGCTTGGAAGTGAAACTGCAACTCTTCCAAGTCCAAAACAACCCGCCTTTGTCGTTAGGCGATGCCTTTCTAGCACAGCTTCATCCTCTAGTAAACCAGAATCATTCTCCCATAACTCTTTAACAGTTACCATAGAAGCTGGGAGATAGTACTAGTGCACTTCATCTTTGTCACACATTGCATCAGACACAGAAGTCTACAAGAAGGCAATTCTTTTTCTCTCTATGTTGATGAAAACTTTTTCCCACAAGTACTTGATATTTGATATCTGCTGATATCAGGAATTTGTGTGCTAGCTCATAGTTTTCTGTACTCTTAGCCTCACCGGCCACTGCTAGATTTGTTGTATGAGTAGTCAAACAAAGCAGCAGCCATTTTTACCAGTGGAAAAGCTTCAGCATATGTGTGAATTGATTCTATATCCTCCAAATTAGCTTTTTTGAGTATGAAAGTAGCCTCCTTTATTATTATTCTGATCTCTCTCTTATTAAATACAAATAGCCTCGTGCATATTATAACTTGTAATCATCATTAATATTCCAAGTCCATTTTACTGCATGGGTTTGTTTGGAGTTAACAACTAGTCCAAACTGGTAGGCTGCATGTACCATCATTGAGGGCACTGTCTTGGTTTATATAATCGTTAGTGAAATCAAAACTGTGAACACCATTTCTAGTGGGACCTTTTTCCTACTCATTATTTAGAATGAACAACATAAACCATCATGTATATATATGACTAAAATAAACTTGTGTAGCTTCTTTTATATTTAGACTCTCACATTCTATTCCTTCTGATAATCCAATGGGTTGGTTTGTTGCATTATTTATTCTGTCAATGGTGATATCTTGCTTCTTATCAGTTAGTACCGCCATTGATTCTATAATTCAAGGCCAATCTATCAGTGCAAACCAAACCTTAACTTCGGCGGGCCGAACTTTTGCCTTAGGATTCTTCACTGCAGCCCCTTCTTCTAGCAGCGACCTTGGCATATGGTATAACACAATTGGAACCAGAACAGTTGTATGGGTTGCTAACAGAGAGTCTCCTCTAGATTCTCCGGGCGTCTTCACTATAGGCAAAGATGGAAATTTCTTGGTTCTTGACAGGACAAGGAAAGCTATTGGGTGGTCTAGTGCATCAGTTTTGGATCATCATGCCATGAACACCACAATTGGACTGCTCAAGGATACTGGAAACCTTGTACTGAAACAAGGTGGGGTTACTGTGTGGGAGAGCTTTGATCACCCTAGTCACACTTTGTTGGCAGGTATGAAACTTTCATTTAACCGAAGAACGGGGCAGAGGAGAGTTCTGACATCATGGGCAGGTTTAGATGATCCTAGGCCAGGGAAATTCACTGGTGGCATTGACACCACAGGGCCAACACAGATGCTTGTCTGGAATGGAACTCAGCCATATTGGAGAAGTTTTATAGAGAATGGAAGTAAGACTCTTGATACGTTTAGCAAGTCAAGAAGAACTACATACTATGGATCATGGATTTTTGAAGGCGACGAATATTACATTACTTATACCATCTCAGATGACACTGCACAACTAAGGTTAGTTGTATCTCCGACCGGTCAAATTGAAGCACTGGGGAGGATGAATAGCAGCAGGCCATGGACAATTGTATCAGAGTTTCCTATGAAGACTTGTGAGTTTTATAGTTCTTGTGGTCCATCTGGTGTTTGTGATGAGAATGTTACTCAATCACCATGCAAGTGCTTGACTGATTTCAACCCCAAAACCCCTGGAGAATGGGATGGTGCGTGTGTCAGAAAAAAGGAACTCAACTGTGACAATGGGGAGGGATTCTTGAAGTTTGACTTGATCAAGTTACCAGATTATTCGGTCGATGCAGGCAATACGAGCATCAGTGGATGCCGATCTGCTTGCCTGCACAACTGTTCTTGTTCAGCTTATGCTTACTTCAATGAATCAACCACAGTGAGATGTCTGCACTGGTTTGGAGATTTGATGGACCTTACGCAGAATTCAGCATATGGAAGAGATCTTTACATTCGTGTTCATGGCTCCGAACTTCGTATGTTTTTCTACTCTCTTCTCAACTTGGATGTGGTTATATCTATGATCTTATAGTGATCCAACACACTTTTTCTATGCAGATGATAATGCTAAAGCTCTTACTGTTGCCAAGAAAAACAAGTCACTCCTTGTAATTGCAGTTCCTATTGCTGCTGTATTGCTTCCTAGTTTGATTGTTTTTGGATATTGCTTCATCACAAAAAGGGTTGGCAAAAAAGGTATTGTCCTCATCATCTCACACAGTAACTCATCCGACTTCTGGCGTTCAATGTAAGCTTTGTGTTAACAACTTGTATCTGTGAACAGAAGAGACAGAACAAAGTACGATATTGGAGAGCAGCAACAGTTTTGCAACTGGAGGCAGTCACACCGATACAGAGCTTGTTATGTTCAAGCTTAGGATCGTACAGATAACTTCTCAGAGACAAGAAAATTAGGAGAGGCTGGTTTTGGCCCTGTGTATAAGGTAAGTGCACCAAAATGCTCCTCTTGATGATCTTTATATTGTGTGGATTTGTATGAATTTACTTGGCCATTCCCTTTTATAGGGAGATTTGCCTGAAAATGAACTTGTTGCAATAAAAAGGCTATCGAAGAGATCGGGACAAGGATTCCTGGAATTTATCAATGAGTTGAGGCTTATTGCCAAGCTGCAACACACAAATCTTGTCAGGCTGCTGGGTTGCTGTGCTGAAAAGGAGGAAAACATACTGATCTATGAGTACATGCCAAACCGGAGCTTGGACACATTTCTCTTTGGTACAACTTTCTCTTGCACTTCATGATTCATTCGACACGAAATGTTGGAGATATTAGCTAACCCTGAATAAGTTATGTCTTTTGCATGATCAGACCCATGTGAAGCTGCAAATCTCAATTGGAGTAAGCGCTTCCATATCATAGAGGGCATTGCCCCAGGACTTCTCTACTTGCACAAGTACTCTAGGCTTAAAGTCATTCACAGGGACCTAAAGGCAAGTAACATTCTGTTGGATGGAGCAATGAACTGAAGCGAACACTAATCGAGTTGTGGGCACCTAGTAAGTACTATTTTTGATGTATCTTGTTGATGCTGTATCTGTAAGATATAAATGACACATAATTCCATTTTGGTGATTGCAGTGGATACATGCCACCTGAATATGCATTATATGGACAGTTCTCAGAGAAATCAGATGTGTTTAGCTTTGGAGTTTTGTTACTAGAGATTGTAAGTGGCAAGAAAAACACAGACTTCCATAAGACTAAAGTGTCTCTAACCATTCTAGGATGGGTAAGTACAAAGCACTTGTGTTTTTTAGGACATATTGATTGACTATAAGCCTTACTAGGATCATTAACTGTTGGACTTATGATGTTTTGTAGGCATGGGATTTGTGGAAGGAAGGTGTTGGTTTAGAACTAATAGATCCATTGATAAAGGACAGATGCTGCACTGAGGAAGCTTCGAGGTGCATCCAAATTGGGCTGTTATGTGTTCAGGAAACTCCAGCTTATAGACCAACAATGTCTGTAGTCGTTGCTATGTTGGGAAAGGAATCTGCATTGCTTCCTACACCGAAAGAACCAGCCTTTTCCACTCAAAGTGCTGCTGGCGATCCTTCTCGACTACCTAGCTGTTACTACTCCCATAATGAGGTGTCAATGAGCATGGCGTACCCGAGATAGGAAGAACCAGAGAGAGCTGAAGTCAAATGGTTGTAATTTACTAATTCATTCAAGTTTTGTTGAGTTCTCACCTCTCATATCATGTACTGATAAGTTAAGTTTTGGAGTCCCTACCAACTGGCGTTTTAGCACAAATTTTGAGCCAATTCTGATTTAACTTGTAAGGCTAGCGAGGCAAAGTAATGGTATTGCTGATAAAAAAAACACTCAGCTGACCTATCTGACTTGTGCTAGTTTTAAACAAGTTTTTGCTTTTTATATACAAATTGCCTTGTGGCTACATGACTTTGTAATCATTATCTTTATCAGCAATATCACATATATTATAATCTGTTTGTTCTTTCTGGTTCTACATTAGTTGTCACCATCATATCATTCTACATTATCTAATTCAGTACTTGAGTGTCCTCCATAAACATATTGGAAAAGGTAGCCATCAAATCCAACTAATTACAGATTTGTTTGCAACTTAACAGCTAGTTCCTATTGGCCAAATCAAACGGTCTGCGGATTTTACTGACTAAATAGCTTTCCTTAAACATCTGTGGCAGATTTATCTTACAGAACTACTTCATTAGTGTCTCTCTTTCTTTTTTGTCTTAGTACTGAAATCTTATTTGAAATCCATTATCTTCTCTGATATGGCATTTGTAAACTACCAATACCTGAAGAGCTTGGTGGGCATGCCAAAATAATTATGTAGGGCACTACTAGTACCGTGGTCCATACCACCACAGAGGGCACAACCATGTATAGTGGCTCCAAAAGACCTCAACCATTGAAGAGAATGTTGAAATAAACAAGCTGGAATTGCAATCACAAATTATCAAACTTGTGTGGCTTATGTTATATGTCTACATCTCAATCACAAGAGCACATATTGTACTCAAATGGGTTGGTTTATTGCATTGCTTGTTTCATCAATGGTGTTATCTTCCATCATATCAGTTACTACCGCTATTGATTCATTATTGCAAGGCCAATCTATCAGTGCAAACCAAACCATCACTTCTGCCGGCGGAATTTTTGAACTAGGATTCTTCACTGCATGCCCTTCTTTTAGCAGCTACCTTGGCACATGGTATAATGCAATCACCAACAGAACAATTGTATGGGCTGCTAACAGAGAATCTCCACTAGATTCTCCGGGCGTCTTCACTATAGGTAAAGATGGAAACTTCTTGGTTCTTGATAGGACAAGGAAAGCTATTTGGTCATCCAATGTATCGGCTTTGGATCATCTTTCCATGAACACCGCAATTGGAGTACTCAAGGATAATGGAAACCTTGTACTGAAACAAGGTGGAGTCATTGTGTG
>JAYMTO010000919.1:0-10316 GCA_036898065.1 California macrophylla | reverse complement strand
GACGGAGTAAATGCACTGGCTCAAGTAATCTGCGGCTGAGCTCTCATTCCCCAATAAGTTCACCACTTGGGACACTGTGTTTTGGTAATTTTTCACCTGTCCGCTGAATGCAATTCTAGCTCCCTGACAGAACAGTACACGAGACTCTTATCTTAGTAGATGTGGGACCGACATCATTGCAGATGTCATGTCCCCTACCTTTGCACTTAAACTAGAAATTTAAGGTGACACAATGCACGAGCCTCTCACTTTCTTGACCTAGAACCCTGGGAGAGACTTAGTATATGTAACATCTCCAACGCTATTGCAATTTAAATAAATTTCAACCATACCCGTCACAGGAAAGAGTAAGAGCAGAAAAAAATGACATAAAAGATTTGGCAGGCTTCTGCTGTTGATAGTCTTGTTTCCTGTTCTTATTATGGAGAAGTAAATTGTAAGAAAAGTTAACTACTTGAAAATAATAGCTCAACATGGGAACCAAGATATTTGAATATGTTAATAACATCACAATTTTAGTTTCTTTATTCAATAGAAATATGAAATTCAACTTCATAACCAAACTTGTAATGACTTACCTGAAGGTTAATTGAAGATCCATAACGATGAAATTCAGGTTATGCAGCCAGCTTTACCATGGATGATCAGTCTGTCTATCCATGAGTTTTTGGTTACATCATTGCACTGTTTGGAACATAACAAGCGTTGGTTACTTTCAATTCATATTCGTAAACATAAATGAAAACATGTCAAGAAACAATGATATTCAAGGAAGAGCTTGTCTAATTATAATGTGTTCTTATTTAGTTCTTCCACTTCCTAATCAGTTGTTTCAATGATGGTGTTCTACAGATGGTCTTACAATTCCTCGACAGTTCACTTGTGACCTCAATTTTCCTCCAGGGATGACGGAGAATGTAGTCTCTAGCATGGCTATCCCTCGGTTTGCACCCATGACACCAGAAAAGGCTGGAAGAGCGGAAAATAATCAGGTTTCTGAATCACAAAACTTGTGTGTGTACGACAAAGACAAGCGGGAGGGAAATGAGAATGCAGTTGCTGCCACCGGGGTTGATACTAACCTGCTTCAAGGACCCTCGCAACCTGATACTGATTCATCTGTTCTTGCAGTCTCTGAGGGAGGGAGCCAAAAGCTTGAGCTGAGCGAAACGCCACAGCAGAAACCAAAGAGGAGAAAGCACAGGCCAAAAGTGATTAGAGAAGACAAACCTAAACAAACTCCGAAACCAACAATAACCCCGAAATCTACTGGTTCCAAGGAAAACCCGACTGGTAAGAGGAAGTATGTGAGGAAAGCAAAAATGCCAGATACTCCCACAGCAGAAGTTAATAGCCATTCAGCTGATCCAAAAACACTTTCTCAGACTACCAAGAACTCATGCAGACGGACCTTAAGATTTGGCACACAAGGACAGCAGGCTCAGCAGCAAGATGAAAGCTCAACTCAGATACCAATTATTGATTTAGATTCTGAATCAAGAGCACAAGACTTCTGTACCGAGGGGTCACAGGTCAGTCAGGGAACTGAATCAAGGGTAGAAATTGATCTCACCTGTTCAGAAGTATTGAAGGATTGCAAATCACTGTCTGATACACAAGTGCCAAGCACATCATCCCAGATGAAGATGAATATATCAAAAGAAGTTCCAGATGAGGGAAAGAGTGATCAAACGACTGTTCATGGTAAACACGGAGACACTGCAAATATCATGATGAAGAACAACACTCAATCAGCTTCAAAAAGTCCAAATGATTCCACCTGCAGCACCAGTGCAGCAGTTCTGACTGAAGAAGTACTAAGGAGATCAAAGAGAAATTGTTCCCGTGTGATAGAAGAAGCAAGCAACACAAATAGAAACGGGTTTCAGTTTAACAGTTTACAGTTCTATGCATCATACCTGAACTTCCCAAATATTTACAAGAAAAGGAGATCTGAAAAGGGACAAAATTATGCCTCATCTAGCACAGCGTCTTGTTTGACTGAAATGAAGAATGCAATGCAACATCCAACAAGCCGTCATAGTGATGTTAAAGCATATACCTTTGCACCAAAAGCCAACTACTGGAATTCTGCTCCCGAGCTTACCACCAGTGGAGTTCCAGATAAACATGAATCTGGAAGAGGTCTACAGACTGAAAACCAAACAATGAAGTATCTCCTGCCCTTTGCCCAGCAAGAGAGGCTGACTAAAAGAAGATCCAGAACCGTCACTCAGGTTCGGGACTTGGCATCACTTAACAAACTTACAGAGTGTCAAATGCAACCTACATGCATGGAAACCCTTGTTGCAAATATGCAGCCAACACTTGCAAAAAGGAAGCGAAGTAAGATGAGAAACTACACTTCTGGTTTAGCATCTTCCTATACAAACAAAATGCCGCTGCACCAACAAATGGTCGTATATAAGCATCACCAATCCTTTACCAAGTCATCAGGTACTAAAAGCCATAAAAAAATTCTCAGGATCTATATTTACGTCACGCACCTTCAGTCAATGTCTTAATTTATTATCCAACATTTACTGCAGGTGGCCGTCCACAAGTAGTAACATTGCAAGATCTTATCGATGAAGTAACTGAGGAATTCAAGTATTTAGACATCAACAGAGAAGGTCGCAGGGCAATATATCAAAAGAGGAATACACTTGTCCCGTATAATCAAGATCGGAATCGGAATGCACTTGTACTGTATAGAAGCAATGGCACTATAGTACCCTTTCAGGGTGAATTTAGTCCTATTAAGAAACGTCGCCCACGACCAAAAGTTGATCTTGATGACGAGACTAATAAGGTATGGAGGCTTCTGCTGGAAAATATAAATAATGAAGGTATTGATGGAACAGATGAAGAGAAACGAAGATGGTGGGAAGAAGAACGAAGAGTCTTCCGCGGGCGTGCAGACTCATTTATTGCACGCATGCACCTAGTACAAGGTAAAAATGGAGTTCTAAAAAATTAGCTTACCCTTCAGAAGTTCTATAGTGCATGCATATTATGTTTAGAAGTACTGTCAGTGACCTGTAGAAATCATTTTATGAGTCAAGAGATACTAGTATTTATAGAATGTAAATAGTAAAGCTAACATTGGAAGGATCTAAGACAGGAAACATATTCAAAAATCTCTATATCGGAGTTAATACTCTATTAATGTTAAGAGTTCGGACTCTACTTCCCGCTGCAAATCTAACAATATCTACTTGAGCATCTGAGGACCTTTTTCAGAGTTTATAAAACATAAACTACTACTTAACATATTGAATCCACACCCGATCTACTTGATCATATAAGAAACTCTTACAACAAAATTATGCAATAGAAGACTTCTATTTATTCTCTCATCAAATTAACTTATAAGATTTCTATCATAACAGCATGATGTACTTTCTACAGGGGATAGACGCTTCTCTAGGTGGAAGGGATCAGTTGTGGACTCGGTTATTGGAGTTTTTCTTACTCAGAATGTCTCGGACCATCTTTCTAGGTGAAGCCTGATTTCTACAATAGTAAGTACAGAACTTTATAACAACAAATGGGAAAACCCTTGACCTACTTTTGAATTTCTTTGCAGTTCTGCGTTCATGTCACTTGCTGCTCGTTATCCCCTCAAGTCAGAGAGTAAACACAATCCGTTGGAAGAGGAAGATGCAACCTTTTTAGTTAAAGAACCAGAAGTCTGCATGCTAGACGCAGAACAGACTATAGAATGGAAGAAGAAAATGTCAACTCTACGAGTTTGTGACCAGAGTTCTGTGACACTCCCTGACGATGAGCAAAATGAAGAAAAAGAAGTTGCCAACAGTATTATACCTCCTGGAATCAACATTATCACTACTAGTTTAATAGACAAAACAAAATGCAGTGCATTGAATTTTTCAGGAAGTGATTTAGAGATATACCATGATTCAACCACCAGGATAGAAACAACAAGTTTTGCACCAAACGAGAGAGCAACAAATGTAGTGTCATCACAGAACTCTGCAAATTCATCTCAAAACACTGTTGAGTCTTCCATTGCACAAACTGCTGACAGAATCATATCATATTCAGGGACCAACTCAGATGCAGAACTCAGAAATAGGCTCGAACCTACTTTTACAGAGCTTCTGAAAATGGCAGGATCTAGCATGCTTCATGAAGTTTCCAGTCATAGGAATGAGAATGTCCCATGTGGAGAGAATTCTAAAGATGCACATAGCACAAGTGAGCAAAGCATATTAACAGCAGAATCTGCAAGCCAGAGTAACGTTCAAGAGCCTGTGACTGTTCAGGAATCCTCAACATCTTGCAGTGAGAATGATCAACTTGGCAATCATCAAGGAGATGAAAACGTGATCATCCAGTCTAGGAATTGGTTTGCCGATGATAATAATGCTGAAACATTGGCTCAAGAGCAAAATAAAAAGGTGCAACAAACTCTGACTTTGCCAAATCTTTCAGGAGAAACCCTAGATGTTACAGAAAGCACAATCAGTGCATCTGATGACCAGAGAATCACCGAGGAGAAAGCAGCAAAGACCAAGGCACTCAAGGAAATCAATGCTGCAAAGCAAAAGAGTAGAAGGGTTGGAAGGGAGATAAGGAATGAGTATGAATGGGATACTTTGCGGAGCGAAGCAGAAGCAAATGGAAAGAAAAGAGAAAAAACACCAAGCACAATGGATTCACTGGATTGGGAAGCAGTAAGATGTGCAGATGTTAATGAAATTGCAGATACCATCAAAGAACGTGGAATGAACAACATGCTTGCAGAAAGAATCAAGGTACCAGTATAAGATTGTATGAAAATGGATGCATGGAGTCAAACTACAACCTCAATCTCAAATAGAAAACATATCAGATCAGCTTATGTCAATTTCATATCTTTTGCAGGCTTTTCTTAACCGACTGGTTAAAGATCATGGAAGTATTGATCTTGAATGGTTGAGAGATGTTTCACCTGACAAAGCAAAGTAAGGCAATGGAATTATTTTAACTTCCTCCAAATATTGACTAAACATATTTCTTTTTATCACATCACATGATGGTTTTTTGTAGAACAGTATATTGAGTTTGTGGTGCATTACTTCCCCAGCTTTTCATATTCGTATACATAATATAGATTTAAACAAAAAGATTAGAACAGATGTAAATGCATACTTATAATTGCAGAGAGTATCTGCTAAGTATTCGTGGATTGGGGCTCAAAAGCGTTGAGTGTGTACGGCTCTTGACACTTCACCATCTTGCTTTTCCAGTAAGTAAAACCTTAAGAATATGCATTAACAGAACCAATGATGCAGCCCTCAACATTTATGTGTCTCTGTGATAGGTTGACACAAATGTTGGACGAATAGCTGTGAGGCTAGGATGGGTTCCCCTACAGCCATTGCCTGAGTCACTTCAGTTGCATCTTCTAGAACTGTGAGTATTTTGAGCCAATAAATCATCGTTGCTAATTATATGCACCAGCACAAAGCTTCATTTCGTTGTCCATATGAAGGTACCCAGTTTTGGAATCCATTCAGAAATATCTCTGGCCCCGACTCTGCAAGCTTGAACAAAAACAACTGTAAGACAAATTTCTATATACAGTGCAATAATAAATATTTAATTAGCAAAATTGTTGAACAAATTATTCTCACAACACTGTGTTGACTAACTCATTGGATTTACTGCTAACAGATATGAACTACATTACCAGATGATAACATTTGGAAAGGTATACTGCAGTTGTTTCTAGTAATAAGTAACTGTTTTCTTCAAAGATCAACTACTAGCCAGTGTTGAATTGGATAATATACTTTGCAACTTATGCAGGTTTTCTGCACAAAAAGTAAACCAAATTGCAATGCATGCCCAATGAGAGGAGAGTGCAGGCATTTTGCCAGTGCATTTGCAAGGTCTGCAGATGATTTTATCTGTGTTTACACCATTATTTCTCTGTTACTAGCATGTTTACTTTCAAATACGCAGCAATAAAATTTTATGCATTCACCAAAATTAGAAGCCCTCTGAGGTTAGTCTCCTAGATATTCAGTTACGAATATGGACATTTGCTCACCAGAATATCCAAACTTGCTCTATATAAAAGACAACCCTGTTTTCTTAGTCAAGTGGACACTATTGAATCATTCGCTGCTATTCTAAGAAATGATCTTTTTCATAATATCAAAGCAAGATTTCTAAATCATCTTACTAATGAATCATGATGATTGCAGTGCAAGGCTTGCCCTACCGGCTCCAGAGGAGAAGAGTATAGTGCCAGCTACTGAAAAAACAGCTAACCTGGACAATGATGTGCACATCAATGGATTGCCCCTGCCTCCACCCCAAGCAATTCAACAATTGGAAGGAAGCATGCAATTGGAAGCAAGCCTCAGAATGGGCGAGAAACCTGTAGTTGGCTCATGTGAGCCCATTATTGAAGAACCAGCAAGTCCTGAGCCTGAAAACACTCAAGATCTAGAACATGACATTGAAGATGTCTTATATGATGATCCTGATGAGATCCCAACAATCAAACTGGACATTGAAGAGTTCACTCAGAACTTACAAAATTATATGGAAAAGAATATGGAACTCCAAGAAGGTGAGATGTCCAAGGCTTTGGTTGCTTTAACTTCAGAAGTTGCATCTCTTCCAGTGCCCAAGCTTAAGAATGTGAGTCGATTGCGCACAGAGCATCAAGTGTAAGTCGGATCTTTCCTTGTTTCCTAATAACCGAGGTTACACGTAAGACTTTAGTAACTAGTTCTATATGGATAGATTCTTCAATCATAGATAACAAAAGTTTAAATTCCAATCATTCAGCCCTCTCAACTGCCACAATCGGTAAAAATTGTGGCTATGCATATGGATACAGCATACAGCTACATAAAGAATAGAGAATAGCTGTTTCTAACTCATGCAAATAAAGCAGTGAATGATGCCAAAACGCAGATAGATATCTTTAACAAGTATAATTTGTAATAGAAAACATTATCCTAATTATTATTTTCTACCATCGTGCAGCTACGAACTACCAGACTCACATCCTCTTCTAGAAGGGGTTAGTTACTCTATGTAAAAGGATTTTTACAGTTACATTTTTATATTTTGTTTACTTATTTCTTGACCCTGATATCTTACAGATGGATAAGAGAGAACCTGATGATCCATGTTCTTACCTTTTGGCTATATGGACACCAGGTAACTATACAATATTTATAATAATAAAAACTCCCATAATAACATCATTATGTATGACATGGTGTTTTCAAGGGTGTCAAGTATCTGTTCAAACAAAATAGAAAAGAAATTTTTTACAAGATAATGAACTAATACTTGTTTGCATACTGAAACCACCAAACCTCAGGTGAAACAGCAGATTCCATCCAACCACCTGAAGGAGGATGCCCTTACCAGGAATCTGGGAAGCTATGTGACCAAAAGACGTGTTTTGCATGCAACAGTACACGGGAAGCAAACTTACAAATGGTCCGAGGCACACTTCTGGTGAGTAATAATGATGACTAAGTATAAACCTTGAAAAATGAAGCACTGTATACAACACATATGTCAAGCACATGAAACCGCTGATCATTGTTCACATACATCATGAACAGATACCATGCAGAACAGCCATGAGGGGAAGCTTTCCACTGAACGGCACATACTTTCAAGTTAACGAGGTATAATATTTTATGCATTACCATAAATGGTATTGTTTCTTTTTAAAAGGTGGATGTATATGAATACTAATTATTATCTACATGCAGGTATTCGCTGATCATGATTCAAGTCTCAACCCAATTGATGTTCCAAGGTCTTGGATATGGAACTTGCCTCGGAGAACAGTATATTTTGGAACTTCTGTGCCGTCTATATTCAAAGGTAAAAAATATAAGAGAGGATCATCCTAATAAATCTTAAATTAATCATAAAAATGTCTTTTTTTCGTTAAATGACATTTAAAAATGCTTTTTCCTATCAGGTTTACCTACCGAAGGTATTCAACACTGCTTCTGGAGAGGTATGTAAATAAATAGGTCAAATGCCAATGGTTATTTGTGCTTTTTTTGTATGCAGGTTGTTGACTACTATCTTAAAACAATTGTAGGATATGTTTGTGTAAGAGGGTTTGACCAGAAAACACGGGCACCCCGTCCATTAATGGCCAGGCTACACTTCCCAGCCAGTAAGTTGACCAAGTCAAAAGGTAAGACATTTGATGACTAGATAATGGTACACTCACTTTGTCCGGCATCAAAGCCACTACATCAAACAAATGATGCCTAGAGAGTACTACGAGACTGACATTAGTGGTACAGCATTTACCAATTGTTATTTATGCTCAGTACAAGGAAAATTGGTGAAGATCTAGTTAATTGTATGATCTTATGACCCGTGTGCATGTTACTTTAGGTTTTCATTGAGGTTGTAACAGTTTAGTATACTTGCAAGGTTGTAACTAGTTAGTTTCATGCTCAAATTTGAGCCATTCTTCTATTATCAGAATATCCTCATGGTTGGTAAGAAAGTTGCAGGCATTTTTTCATGCAATGACAAGAATTTGAGCTAAGCAAAATCAGTTTCATAGAACATCATATAGGACTCATAGCATTTCTCAAAAATATAATTGTATGCATAATGTATATATGATTGTAAATTGAGGGGGCAAATAATTAAATATGGATTTCGGAAAAGGCTGAAAAGAAATTCCTATCAAACTATGCCCACAAAATATGCTACTCAGTTTTTTATTAGATTATAGTAGCAGAAACATGAAACAACCATAGGAATCCAAAAAATAACTCATTGAGCATCTACTCAAAACTATAATCAGCGAGCTCAATCTACTTGTTAATGCTTTACAAAACCAAGCAAGCATCTAGTAGTGTGCTTAACAATGATGGCAGATTTACTCATCAACCACACATGCATTCAAACTCCTAAGATCTAACTAATAAATCAACACTACAGAATGATTTGCAATATTTACAACGATGGATTGGGAAAAAACAAGGTTGCATTAACCGCAGTTTGATCAATCAAACAAGTTCATGTTACATTAAACAAGGAATATGCTAATCGATAAAATATAGATCTAGGTGAAAAATAAAACAAATAGCATTCGATATTGCAGTTCAGAATCGCACCTGTGTATCAAATACGACGATTCCATTGACGCCTATGAACGAGTGAATCTGGAAAAGAGCTTGAGAGTTGCAAATTCGTCAAATCTACGAATTCTGACCAGGAATTGTCAATTAAAAACCAACACAGTCCAGAACAGTTCACGAGATTTACAATGATGAATCGGAAAACAAAAATTGCATGAAACGAAGGAGACGCAAAACGAGCAACACAGATCTTCGATTGAATATCAACCGACATGAATATATCTCGGTGAAAACTCAGAACAAAAACAGCTCAGGAGCTTAGAATCGTACCTGTGAATCAGATGCTACGACGCCATTGACGCCGACGAGCGAGAGAAGTTTCAGTGAGGCTGAGATTGAATCTGGAATAGAGTCTTCCAGTTCCAGAGAGGAATTTTGGAAGTGGTAGCCCAACAGACCGCTGGCCTCCTCCAACGGCCCTATTGGAAAGCCACTGTCCGGACTGTTGGCGATGCCAACAGGCGCGTTGTGATTGAAGAATTCCCAATACCAACGCCCCGTTAGGATGATTCTGTTTTGACCTATTAGCTTTGCCAACAGCCTGTAGGAGGACTTGAAGACCCTTTGAAGGCCAAGACTAACCGTCCATTGAAATTTTCCAATGGGCTGTTGCCCCTATAGTTGTGTGTTTGAGGGTTTTTATGCAAGTGTAGCTCCGATATAGGAGTTTGTATTTACTTGACCGTATAGTGTTTTACCTCCTTAGTTGATTAGGTGGTTTATTTCATTAGGATTCTAGTTGCTCAATAGAATTAAAATAATTTAGGAGTGCTCGTTTCCCCTATAGTTCAGGTCCCACCATTGCATACTAGATTGATTTCGATTGCCCTTTGCACCGAACTATTATCCCAATTCCCTAGAATCTCTCATTCCTTATTATACACCACATGTTTAATTTACCTTTTGCTTTTAATGAATCATTGCTCACATTAACTTTTCTTACACTTGTTTAACTTGTTAATTAGATAGCTATGATTACTTTATTCCCTAGGGTTCGATGTTCGGAGTCTTTCTAGAAAGCCCTACAATACTTGCGATAGGTACACTGCCGATAAGTCAGGTGTTGTGAACAAGGAAATCTGATAAGTCACTTGTAGCATCTCAGTTGAATATTTAATATGTAATGCATAAAAGATGATGAGAATAATAATAATA
>JAYMTO010000918.1:0-10316 GCA_036898065.1 California macrophylla | reverse complement strand
TAGAAAAATTTCAATGTTTTTGTTAATCTAAAGCTTGAAATTTAAAATTTTAGACAAAATGGTTGTTACCGTAATCAACTATTAAACATGTTGATATGATAAAAAAATTTAAAGTTAAATTAATTATTCTTCCTCTGCAATGAAACGCTATATGATGGGATTGGAGGGCAGCTCAAATATCAGAACTAGATGAGTTTATAAACAAATTGAAACTTATATGTTGCTCATTTAACCAACACAAAAGCAGTTCCTTTTCTAAGTTCAACCTTAAACGAGTTTGCTGTAAGCTGCTTGACAGGCATCTTAACGATAATCTAAGGAGCAATCACCCTCATCTTCCGCATAAAGATCATCGTGTCTGTAATTCCCATTTGACGCCGTTTCCATCTGCTTGCCATTGCTAATCATAACATGCTTTGACTCTTTGCCATCATGCTGCACCCTACCGGTTATCTCCAAGCACAAACCATTCCTCGGCCCCTTGTTCTGTTGTTTACTCTTGGCACTCTTGTTACTGGGACCTGGATCCATGAATATTGGTTGTACCTTAAGAGTCGGGTTTGGTTTAATCCGATTGACTTCTCTTGCATCTGGTGGCCGAAATATACTGTTCTCTGATTCTAGTTTTGAAGCCTCATCCTCATTCACCATCACCTGAAATCCAAGATAATCCATATATTAGGTGGACACCACATGGCTATAGAAGCAAACTCTAGTATGTAATGAAAATTAAACATATTGTGGACAAATCATTTGAATAAGAGCTACTCCTATGCAAAAGTCTCAAATGATCCAAAAGGGGGAACAGGAAACATAAACTCGAAAAAGAACAATGATAAGTGGGTATAAGCCTCAACAGCAACAGAATATATTAAAGGATTTAAACCTTGCGGCCGACCAAGTCAAATGTCACAACCAATTTATTTTTATTGGCCAGCTCAGCTTCTTCAATCTCTTGCCGCTTCTTTCTTAAAAGCTCCTTGTCCTGGGGACAATATAAAATGTTAGCAAATATGAAGTCTATGCATAGACACAGAGATGTAAATAAATTCCCATAACTGAATGCTTTCGTAGAGGTACCTACCTCTTGCTAAAAGGCACAGCAAATCAAGAGGCACATTGTCAAGAGATGCAACTCTACCAAGCAATGTTTCTCAAGAGTTGCAACTCTACTGCCATTGCCTTTAAAGCTATATAAACACCATATGCCCTTTCTTACTGACCCACAGCTCAATTTAGAGAATAAGAGAGTTGAGGGAAAAGTTTGTGAAAGAATTTCTTGTAAGAACCAGGTTTGAATTGCGAGTGTTGTAAACTTTTCTCCTCTTAGTAAATTGATCTGCAGCTCAGCCAAAAGGCAACTCTCACTTAGACATTTAAGAAATTACTAAAGAACTCTAGTAGTACTAGTACTCTTTTTCATCTTCACTTGTTATCATTCTTTTTGAAGAGAAGTGAATTAGAGTCCGCTTCCTCTTCCTCACATTACAAATGTAAACACCAATCCCATCAAATCTACATTCCATTAGCTAATGTTACAAAAAAATCATCTAAAAATGTTTGTCAATGGAAACCTGAGGTGGGTGGCTGAAACTTAAAAGTGATGGTTCATTCCTATTTCCTATGGGGGAATACATGCAAGGCTGTATCTTGCAGTTTATTAATGGATGCAATATAACAAGTAGATAGTTGATTGGATTAACTAGAAGCATTATATGGACTTCTACCAGTGCTTATTAGCTGAGTTGGGCTCCAAGAAATGGGAGCCAACTTGCTACAAAGCTGGGCATTTAAAGACTGAAGAGTAAACAGATGGCAAGTCTATTTGTTACTTGTTTGGAAGATTCACCCACACGTGGCTCCAATCCTTCAATTGAAGATCTATAATTCAGGGATACTAATGCATGTGCCAAAATTTTAGTTAAGAAATGATACGACAAACTTTCCATGACCAGTGAGGTTCCTCCCGATGTTAGTGGAGGCTCATGATAGAGATTTAGATATCTTAGTGCATCTCATACGGTCAACATGAACATATTACTAATTATTTATGTCATTTGCTGCCAGGCAAGTTCTGAGAAAATAAATACCTCCATTGACAACCAGCTATTCCCTTCGATCTCATAATAGTCACTTTGATCATCAATAACTGTTGTACGTGCAGCGGAGTTCCGGTCATATTCAACAAGCCTCTTTGCATATGCTTCAGCTGCTGCCTCAGCATCTGATGTAAGAGGCAAAGTTTCTTCTAGACCAGCATAAGTGCTGCCTTCCTTCAGTACAAGGGCACCACAAAAATTGCAAGGCCCCTCGCCCTCTTGCTCACAGACTATCTTGCCACAAGACAAGCAATTGCTCACCAATTTGTGATTACGAGCTTGGCATAAACACGGCTTCCCTTGCTGAAAAACAATTGATCCTTTAGCAACCTCTGCGAGGGACACAACTTTCCCAGCTTTCTTCTTTTTAGAACTTACTGGGGTTCCTTTTTGTGTAACTCTTGACTCAGTCGTATTAGTTGGTACCCTATTTTCCTGGTTGGCTTCCTTTGGCATTCTAGGTTGTTTCTTGGTTCCGCTGACAAAACCTTCATCTGATGGTGGTTTAACATAGGCATGTAATTTTGAAGTTGGGACATCCGAGGTGCTGCTGCAGAGTTCTGCATGACCTCTGCGCCGTAGATATTCCTCAATCACACTTTTGCCTGCTTCCTGACCGATGATATTCTGCATAGGGTAATAGAAAAAATATATGTAAAACTTCTAACACTTGTAACAAATGATACGTTGATATAGAATTACTGTAAAAGAAAAAACAAGGATAGAAGAAACATCAGAGAATATATGGATTATCATGTAAACAGAGAGAAAAGGATAGCTTTTCAGGAATTGGTTCCGAGGAAAGATCAGATCTACATAATCTTCCAACATCCAACTTCCAAATGATAATCATACAATTTCAATTCCAGAAATTAGACCAACACCAGTACCTGATCCAATGAATTTGATGATGATATGAGAACATAAACACACATAAGCTTAAACATAATGGCCTAGAACAAGCATTATCAACACTGATGATTCCAGAAAACCTACATGCGCGGGGGTGGGGGGGTATCAAGCATGCTCTGAATTCATTTCATATTTATTATATATTTGAGCACAATATCAATACTAATTAAGCTCTAGGCCACAACATTGGCATCCAAAAATTCACATCTTAAATAGCAGAGCTGCTCACTGCAAAAAGCAATAAATCCCATCATGCTCAAACCGTTAAATATATGTTCGAGAGCTCGTATACAAAGACCCTTATGAACCTAAGATGGAGAACTACAGGAAATAAACATTTCATCTAATCTCCTCTCGGTAACAACTAACATAAGAAGTCATAAAAACATTTAATCTAATCTCCTCTCGGTAACAACTAACATAAGAAGTCATAAAGTGGTTTTAACGGTTTCTCAACATAGCCAAATATGGGATCCTGAACTTGGTTAGATAGAAGCCATAAAGCTACAAGCTAAACGACACTTGCAGAACTAAAATTCTTGGAGAGATGAAGGGCGTCTACAGAAGCAGAATCCACACAGTAAGCAACAGCATGCAATGGAAAACCCTGCCACTAGCTTCATTCTAACTGACAAAGCTTCGGAAGCTGCTCTCTAGATAATTAAGGCACTCGTGCATCACAAACTTCCAAATAGGTTTCCACAATCTACAATGACAAGAATTGAATAAAAGCACTACATGATCTGCTAGGGTTCCAGTAATGTACTGCTTCCATTGAACGTTCACTATCTTCGTGACAGAAGTAAAACATACCCCATAATAATATCTCAACCTATATCTGAAATCTTCTGATAACTTAAAATCTCCTACAATCTCAACAAAAATTAGAATTTTGAGTAAGACCTCTCCTACAATCTCAACAAAAACTAGAATTTTGAGTAAGACCCACGAACTGTACCACGAAAATAACTCACAACATAACAGTGGAATCAAAGGATATGATCAATTGTAGGGAAGCAAGTCCAAACTATATAATATTACATTCAATAACAATAGTATCATTGGCACAACATAGCAAATTTGATCAAAGAAAGTGGGAATTTTGACTAGCAACCATGAAACCCAATACAAAAAAATAAAAGGAACAAGGGAGCCAATTACAGAGAAAGAGACTGAGATTGAAAAATAAGGGCAGAGAGAATACGTCGAGATACTCTTTGGCGTCTCGGGGCTGAGCCAAGTCGCAATAGGAAACCAAGCCGGAGATAACTTCACGGTCCAAATCCAGACCTGTTTCTATGGTCTTGCAGAGATTGATCAACGCCGTCTCCAGCCACCTTCCAGCTGACTCCTCCATCTCTCCTCTCTCTCTCTCTCTCTTCTGCTTCCTATTCCCTCTGTGGGAGTGATCGGGTGAGCAGTGAAGGGACTTTGCATAGATAGATTTTGACAAGCCCAGTTAGCTCCAAAACCCAATGAGGCCCATACCACTAAGAGCTCACTCATCAAGGTTGCTTTTAGAGATTAGGGCTCAGTTGGAGACTAGGACCTCTCACCTCCCCCACAGATCCTTCTCCGATCGTCTCAGGTGCTCTCAGGTATCGCAAATTTAGAATAGGTTCAGAAATATACTGTTCTTTTGTTTGAGACTATTTATTTTTGATTCCAATTGCTAGGTAGGATTTTCAGAATGAGTCGTGCCGTACTTCCCAAGCATGTAGTTGCCGTTGTAAAGTATCAAAAGAATCCTTTCAAAGCTCTAGAAATGTTCAATTCAGTTAAAAAGGAAGATGGTTTCAAGCACACTCTTTCAACCTACAAGTGCATGATTGAAAAGCTTGGGTCTTGTGGGGAATTCGAGGCAATGGAACAAGTCCTTTCCGAGGTGAGAGCCAATATTGATAATAGTTTGCTAGAGGGAGTGTATATTGGAGCCATGAAAAATTATGGCAGAAAAGCAATGATTCAAAAGGCAACTGATTTGTTTGAGAGGATGGATTTTTATAATTGTGAGGCATCAGTTCAGTCGTATAATACAATTATGAATATATTGGTTGAATATGGGCATTTTGATCAAGCCCACAAAGTGTATTTGAGGATGAGGGATAAAGGTGTTCTTCCTGATGTGTACACATTCACCATAAGGATAAAGGGATTTTGTAGGACTGGTAGGCCTCATGCTGCTTTGAGGCTTCTTAGAAATATGCCTTCACAAGGGTGTGAGTTTAATTCAGTTGCATATTGTGCTGTGATAATGGGGTTTTATGAAGAAAATATACGGGATCAGGCGTATGAATTGTTCAGCGAGATGCTTGGTTTAGACATATGCCCCAATGTAGTCACTTTTAATAAGCTTGTACATGTACTTGCTAAGAAGGGTGATGTCCAAGAATGTGAAAAGCTTCTTAATAAGGTTCTGAAACGTGGACTGCGTCCCAATTTGTTTACCTTCAACATTTTCATTCAAGGGCTTTGCAGAAAGGGTGCAACTGATGGGGCTATTAGATTGTTGGATAGTGTGACGAGGGAAGGTCTAATTCCGGATGTTATTACATATAACTCAATAATCTGTGGCTTGTCTAAGAACTTCAGGATTGAGGAAGCTGAGTATTTCATGCATAAAATGGTAAATGCAGGACTTGAACCTGATAGATTCACATACAATGCACTTATAGATGGGTATTGTAAAATGGGTCTGATGCCAAGAGCAAATAAGGTTCTTCATGATTCAAAATTTGAAGGGTTCGTGCCTGATGAATTGACATACTCCTTTCTAATTAATGGATTATGCAAGGACGGTGACATAGACCAAGCCATGGCTGTGTTCAATAATGCACTCGGAAAAGGATTGAAGCTCGGTGTTGGTTTCTACAATACATTAGTTAGGGGTTTGTCTAACCAGGGATTTATTTTGCAAGCCTTGCAGCTGATGAATGAAATGTCAGATAATGGTTGCACTCCGGATATGTGTACTTATAACTTGGTCATCAACGGGTTGTGCAAAATGGGCCTAGTATCTGATGCCAACAACCTTGTCAATGATGCTGTTGCTAAAGGCTGCTCTCCTGACATTTATACATTCAATACATTGATTGATGGTTACTGTAAGCAGTTGAAGTTGGAGAATGCAATGCAGATAGTAGAAACTATGTGGAATCATGGTGTTATTCCTGATGTTATAACGTACAATTCTGTTTTGAATGGTCTTTGCCAAACTGCAAAGTACGAAGATGTGATGGAAACCTTCAAATCAATGATGGAGAAGGGGTGTGTTCCTAACAAAATTACATATACTATAGTTGTAGATAGCCTGTGTAAAGCTCGGAAAGTAAACGAAGCACTGAAATTGATTGAGGAGCAGAAAAGTAAGGGTGTGACACCAGATGTTGTTAGTTTTGGCGCATTGATCAATGGATTCTGCAATAATGGGGATTTGGACGAAGCCTACCAATTGTTTGAAAGAACGGTGGATCACTTTAAGGTTTCTCATACCACTGCTACATACAATATCATTATTAGAGCTTTCTCTGAGAAGCTAAATATGAGCATGGCAGAAAAGCTTTTTAAAGGTATGGTTGACAGTGGCTGTGCGCCAGACAGTTACACTTATTGTGTGATGATTGCTGGCTTCTGCAAGACAGGGAACATAGATTCTGCCTACCAATTTCTGCTGGACAAGATTGGTATTGGTTTCATTCCATCATTAGAAACCCTTGGGCGAGTAATCAACTGTCTCTGTCAGAAGCATCGAGTTCGTGAAGCTGTTGGTATTATCCACCTTATGGTCCGCAAAGGAATTGTTCCCGAGGCTGTGAGTACAATATCTGACTCTGACAAAAAGGCAATAGCAGGACCTAAAATTATTGTAGAAGACTTGTTAAAAAGAAGCCATATAACATATTATGCTTATGAACTTCTATATGATGGCATCAGAGATAAAAAGCTCCTGAAAAAACATCCAAGCAGGTCTACCCCTGATAAGACCAGGAGGTCTCTCTATGTCAATAAACAGATTCGTAATCAAGAGAAAAAACCGTACACCTGACTTGCAGTACTCTCCAAGTCTGAAGAAATTTCAAATAGAAACCTGTTACAAGGGGGAGGCTCTTTTGTTCCATTGTTTGTGAGTTTGAAGAGTTGAGGAGTGTATTCAGTTGACCACCAAACTGCTGTCGAGGTACTGTTATCATTGATTGATTGACCAATCTACTGTGCACACCGGATTTTTTTAACTTTTACAGCGTGGATATCATTCCTGTTAAAGCAATCTATGTATATGTGGATTCCAAATGAAGTCAAGTTCTAGCTACACTCATATTATACGGGGTTGGGATATTATTAACCTTTATTATAAGAGGAAAGTTTTGTTTACTGAAGTCCTAGTCTTATCTTTCCATAGTCATTTATATGGTTTGTCTTCCATATACACGATTTAAGGAAATTTAGTGGTTTGAGTTTATTTATCCCCTAACTCATTTGCCAAAGTTTTGATCCCTTAATTTTGTGGAAATTTTGAGGTATATTACCAATAAAGTGGTCAAGCAAGTTATTTAGATGTTTTATCATGATGAATGATATTAAAATCAAATGGAGCTCCAAGTTCTTTGGGGTAAACATCATTTTGTTTTCAAGGGTTTGAAAGTTTTGAAGTTTTGATCAATTAATTCGTTGGCAAATTTGAGGTATATTACCGATAAAAGTGGTAAATATCATTTTGTTTTCAAGGGTACAAGTACTATGAGTTGCCGGTTGGTATAATCCACAGATGAAGAATTTATCTTCTTACTGTCTGAGGCGTTCAAGTAATGTGTATAGCTAATGATATTTCATTTCATGTGTTCTTCACATCTACGTGTCTTCTCTGTTCTATACATTGAATTGAAACCAGATAGTATATGGTGACAGACAAAGTAGCATGTCTCGTAATTTTACAGTCATGAAATCGTTTGAAGTTTTTATAATCAACTACATTGCGTGAAGTTTCTTTTCAGGTTGTTATGGACCGAACCCAGTCATAATAAGGCCATGTGCTTGTGTTGTGACATGTTCCAGGTTTCGAGTATGAGAAGGTATTGGATGACATGCTTGGGAGATTTGCAGCAAGGGCAATGTCATCTCAAGTTCTCTTCAACGCTTGGGAGATTGGAGAATCCCACCGTTTTTGCTTCAGTTTTTCTAGCAATTATTCTCAAATTCTTCACCTGAGCCTCGAAGGGCTAGAATGTGTAGTACTCCCCATTCCGTCACACAGGATTCTATGTCGGACGTGGCTTCCTGTGGCAGAACCCAATCTGTTTCTGGCGAATGTGATGTGGGCGGAGAATTAAGATTGGACGATGCCAAACTCAAGCTTGAGCAGCCAAGTGAGTTGCTGAGGTTCGAAATTGCCGTCTGCTCAGCTTCGGAGGCAATGGGAGCTATGTTGAAGCTACAAGTTCTTTTGATGGTCCTGCAAAAAATTCCCAGTTGTGTATTCTTTCATGGAAATGTAGAGGAGACAAGTAGGATATCTATAGAACTCTATCCATTTGTCTATCCCCTATATTCCATTATGATTAAAGAACTTGGTGCTATTTCCATAACCAATGGCTCAATGTGCTATTTCCATAACCAATGGCTCAATGTGCTATTTCCATAACCAATGGCTCAATGTGCTATTTCCATATCCAATGGCTTAAATGTTCCAAGAAAGTTCATTATTTTCTTCTTTGAAACTTTATTTTATCAGCAAAAATCTGATTTTATGGAAAACGAGGATAAGACTTCCAAAGAGAGAGATCGAAGGTCGAGAGATTACGTACACCAAACAAAAAGAAAACAACAAGACATGAACAAAAATAGAAAAGAAATACATGTTGGATTAGAGAGGACCACTTAACCAGACAGTCCTAGTACTTGTTCACAATGGAAATTGAACTCACTTGTCATATTCATAATATTAACGTGTCATTTTGAAAATGAGAAAATTGAGAATGTATGCTTCAAAATTACTTAAATTTAATTTTTATGTCTAAATTTGAAAAATATGTTCATCTTTGTTAAATTACCAAAAATATATATTTTTAATTTTTCTGGATACTTACCTCAACTATTTTCTCTCACATATGTCCTTGTTCTTCACATAAACCCTCTCGAACCATTTTCTCTCTATCTTAGTGAGTAGATCCGAGGAATCTAGATAAATGTTGGTCTTGTTTTGTCTAAACAAATGGGTAATATTTTTCTTACCAATTTCTTCCTACTCATTTGAAGAAATTGGAGTGTGTGAAGAAATATCATATTCTATACTCCAAGAGTTGTCGTTTATAATGCATTCAGAACTTTTCCAGACTGACAGTTGAAACAATATAATTTGATATGCATCTGGAACCCTGTCAGACTAATATTAGAAATGATATAATATGACATACATATGGAACTTTGATAAACTAGTCACGAAAATAATGTAATATGCCATATTACGGAACTTTGTCGAACTAGTATCAAAAATAATTTAATATGACATGGACCTAATTTTGGTTATATGCCATAGGTCAATCATAGAAGGCCATGTATTGTCATTATCATTTAAAGATACTTCATAAAGATTGTGAGACTACGACATAAAGATCATCATGAGTATTTCTTAATACCGTAAGGTGGCTTAAGTCTTTTGATCTTGAAATCATCATGAATTTCTATGCAGGTGTTTTATATCTTGACACAACCTAAGATTGTCTTTGACCAGATGATAATAAAGATTATTGTTAGATATGAAATTATCCGTGTAATGTGAGTGGTTGATAATGAATTTGTCTCTCATATTAAATATAAGTAAGATACCGTTGGTCCCTTGATGAGTTAGACTATGAGAGATGCATGGCCATGCTAATAGTGGAATCAAGAAACTAATGAGGATGATAATTCTATGTCTTACATTCAATATAGATATCGAGTGATAAAGGTAATAAGATATTCACGGTAAAAGGTTAAGTCGGATTCTCGATCTTCATTTAACTTGAGTAGTCATAATGTATTGCTAGAGACCATTTTTGACTTGTGGGTCAAATAGAGATTTTAGGCCAAGTGTCAACGATATATGAACCTACATGGTCAAACACAAGAACACTTCCAAAACTAATTGAACTTGAGAAGCACAATTAAAATATGAATAAATATATTAATTCATATTAAACTAAATGTTATTATATTATTTAGGGTTAGTACATGTTATAACCGTTATTTTAAAACTTGTACATGTTATAGTCATTCTTTTTTGTGTGTATTATATAACACCTAGAAAGATACGTAAGTTTCACCATCAGT
>JAYMTO010000917.1:0-10320 GCA_036898065.1 California macrophylla | reverse complement strand
ATTAGAAAATTTTCGTCAGCCAAGAACCTTTCCGGTGTAGTGTATGTTTATGTGTTCAATTATTCTATCGATTCTCTATTATCAACATGAGATATGCTATTATGTATGATTTCCGATGTACGCTATTATGTATGATTTGATTAAAAATATGTATACCTTTAATTTTAATTTATATATTGCGTGATATTTCATATAATTTAAGATCAAATTCCAACATACAGTGTATTGACAAAAATATTAGACCGTAAAGAGACTATCATAGATTATATTTTCCCAAATTGAAAAAAAGTGGGTTATCTTATTTGATGTCTTTGATAGGATCGGTACATATTGGATGTGGATGGGATATTGTGCCAGAATCCGATGACAGTGAAGAGAGTGTGTGAAGGAGATGGTGGGGCAAATCAATGATGATCATCAATAGGTGTGCTTTGGGTTTGCTATTAACTTTGATGAATTTGATCACACACCATCATCATTCGGCTTCCCAATTACCATTGAACAGAGATATGCATTGCACGCTGCCTCAACAAAATTATTATTATTATGTACTTGTTACCTACGAGCAGGGGCTAACGAATATGGATCCTAAGCAAGTCTAGTTGTTGGAATTTATAACTAATTTACAGACTGTAGATTTGTTTATGATTTTAAATGAATACAAATTTGGTACAAAAAATTGTCATAAAAAAGAATGGCTAAGATTTACAAAGAGTGAACATTACCCAACATATTTTTGAAAACTTCTCTGAATTTGTTTAAAAACCAAGAAATTTTAAAAAATATATAATAACAATATTTTCTCATTCAATTTTTATAAACTAAATAAATTAGTATGTCTTGAATTATCTTATACTGTAATTTTTTTTAAAATTATTATTGCCATTTGTTTATGTTGTTAAACATACGCTAGATATTATTTATATGTAATAAATGAGTATTTAAGTTCAGTATAATATGCCCATAACGATAGATATAAATTGCTTTTTTCTTCAAAATACAAATAATTTCATTTTAGATTTCTATTATAAATTATAAGAATAAAAGACAATATCATTTTTTAAGGAAAGCAAGACGATTTACACGACATCTTGTACGGAAAGCAATGCTTTATAAATCTCTTAGATTAGTACATTTTGGGGATAATGCCATAAACTCACCCTCATCTCATCTATACCACTTTTGCAAAAATTAACCTTGAAGAATTTATCTTGCCAAAAACAAACTATAAACTTTCATTTTCTTGCAACCATCTACAAAATTGACGGAACCATCCACTCCCCTTTGTTAAATGTCCATTATACCCTCATTAATAAGCGAATAACACCTATTTCAGCTCTATCACCACTACGGCACTACCCAAATACAAATATATAATTTCAACTGCAGTCATCAATCTCCAAATATATAACATTACAGTCTTATTACTTGGTCCCTACATAATTTATAATTTTGCTTGCATCAGCTCAACCTTCAACACTTCCATCTCCACCAACAATTCAATCTTCTCTTTTTTCTGCATTCACTATTGCATCTTCTAAAGTTTTGATTTTTTTTCGTACAATTTCGGCAACACCCTCCTCCCATAAGCACTTACTCTGGGATCAGTCCACTTGAAAAAAATGCACTTGTGAAATTTCTGCACCAATATAAAACAGTAATGCTGAGATACAAATCATTTATAATAAACATGAACATCATACAATTTCAATGTATAAGCTATAAAAGTGACATAAGCTAAATAACAAACTGAACTGAACTTAAGATGAACATGGAAATCATACAACTTTACAAGTGATATTCATGTATTTATTCTGATGGCAGTTATTATGCTAATTGAAGTATTTTTGTCATTGCAATTTGTAGGGATTGATGAGAGCATTTAAGGACTAAAACAACATCATTACCTCCCTATATTACTAAGCATATCCGGAGCATTTCATAAACAGTAATTTGCATTTTGAGCAGGAAAATAAAGTCTTACCTACATAAAGTCACAATGTTTACAACTCAAAACAGTGGTCTTACCTATACTATGCATTGACATAAGAAGTTAAAATCCCACAGATTTTGCATATGCTTCACAGGGTAAGCAAGTAGCATAATTTGCTTCAACTATAATATATCCATAACATTAAATCAAAGTACATCTAACTTACCTATTAGTCATTTGCAAAACCATTAAACAATAAAAAACCACATCATCAAAGTAGAAACAATAGAAGCTTACTGTGAATTTCAAAAACACAGTAGCATCGAGTCATTGACAACTACCTATTTAGATGGAACAAAATATAGCCAAGCCAAAAACCACATCATCAAAGTGGAAATACCTGAGCTATCCGCGCCGATCGAATAATCAGACTTCGCCTTCATCGATTTTCCAAAGACAATCTTCTCTTCGTCGAATAACTGGTCCACAAATCGATCTCTCAACCATAAATTCCCCAAATGACAAATACAGCTCTCAACCCTAGTGGGTTATTTGTGGCATTTTCAGGAAATACAGAGACACGTGATATAAGAATGGATGATTCTGTCAATTTTGTGTACGGCTGCAAGGGAATGAAAGTTTATGGTAAGTATTTGTAAAAGTGGTATAAATGAGGGTGAGTTTTTGACATTATCTTTAATATTAATAAACAAATATAAATATCTTCCTTAAAATTCAAAATAAATAAATTATGATAAGCATGAACAGAGAATCAGAACAGTCCCAAAAATTCCAGATCTTTCCACAGACTTCTATGTGCTCTCTCCTTATAATCCACCACTACCCACTCCTCAATTTCACTCAAATCAATCTGCAATCTCTTAAAATCGTGTTTCTAGCTCTTCCTCTTCCTTAAAGTTCTGGTTTTTATTATCTCCTTCTGAGCAAAATCCATGGCTTCTGAGGAAGAGCCGTCAGAGAGAATGATGTCTATGTTTGAGAGGCTGGTGAGGCACAGAGACCTCTCCCTCTTCATGCCCTTCATCTTCGGGTTAACAAACAACGACCCGAGAACCAACCCAGATCAGGATCAGGAAACAGAAGCTGATCATGGATCAGCAAGCGAGAGGATCATTCTGATAAACCCGTTTACACAAGGTTTGGTGGTGATCGAGGGGGCTTCGAGCTTGGAGGCTCTGCTACGGGACGTGGCCGGGAAGCAGGGCCAGCCGCCGGCGTCGAAGGCGGCGATCGAGGCCTTGCCGTGTGTGGAGGTTGAGAGCGGAGGTGGTGAGGAGTGTGCTGTGTGCTTGGAGGAGTGGGAGGCTGGTGGGGTTGTGAAAGAGATGCCTTGTAAGCATAGGTTTCATGGGGATTGTATAGAGAAGTGGCTTGGGATTCATGGGTCGTGCCCTGTTTGCAGGTACACGATGCCTGTTGATGAAGATGAGGTTGGGAAGAGGAAGGTCTCTGCTGGTGATGGTGGTGAAGAGGGGAGAGAGAGGAGGGTTGGTAGGGAAGTTTGGGTTGGTTTCTCTCTCAATGCTCTGAGAAGTAGAGATTCCAACCAGACTGATAATGGTGATGATTCTACTGATTCTTCTTCAGCCTGATCAACAATGGAGGACTAGAGAGAGAACCCAGATTTTTTTGGTTATCTTGTACGGAACTAGAAGAGTACATGTCTTTTATTTGTTTTAGTTTGTGATTTAATGAATAAAATTACATGTTTATATCTTTTTTTTGATAAAAACATGTTTATATCTTGTTCCTTCTGTAAGATTAGTTCAATGGATTATTCTGGTATGGAATGTACAAAAGACACTGAAAGGTGCATGCTTTTTAGAGAGTGTGAATGAAATTGAGAGCTCAAATCGGCTGATTGGAGGTGCTCTTATGATGTCATTCTTCAGAGTTTGATAAGTCATGAATGTTCATCTGTGAGACCTCAGTTATCTGAATTTGTCATGGCAATGGCTTAAAGAAAAGATTAAGAGTCTCACATCATTTGTGAACCAGTTGGTTCTCTAAGCTTTCAGCTAAGTAATGATCAGCAGTACAAAGAAACAATAGAACAGATTGCATTTTTTTCGATATGAATATATTTGCAGAAGTTCTTACAAACATAAATATCTTAAGTTCGCAGAATAGGTTGTATAAATAAAACCCATCTGGAGTTACTCCAACTCCTGAAACACCACAAGTGCCCATAAAATTTGTTCTATCCCCTTGTGTTCAAGTCTATTGTTTTTGGACCTGTATCAACATCATTCTGATATTGCCTATTCAAATCAAGCATACCAGACCATCCAGACTTTTGCAGCTGGTTAGAAGATCTCTTAGCTGGCGGTTTCTCAACATCTAAAAATAAGTCTCCATTTCTTTTCCTACCACTGGCTTCACTTCCTCGGTTGATGTCCATTAATGGGAGCTCAGCAGATGTCGAATTAGTCTCATTAGTCTGATGCATCTCTTCTTTCTGCCCACAACTCTCAGAGGATGTCAATGAGCTTTCCATTGAACATATGGTGCTTCTCAATTGTCCTGTTAATTCTGATAATGAAGAACTCTGGCATCCAGAGTTCACCATTGAGACTAAGTGGGAGAGTTCAGTTTTCGCGTGTTCTACGCCCGCAGGAAAGGAATTATATCCAGCAAGTGTTTCTTGTGCCTTCTTTAACACAGACTGCAAGTACTTCCCTTGAGCTTCAATTCTGAGCTGCAAGTGTCTCTGCACCTGAAAACCAAACCATAGCTTGATTGGCATCTGTAAATGATGCATGATTATATATTGCTTGTTTGATGTCACTGATCATACCTCGATTTGTTCGTGAAGTTTCCTCTGCACTTCTATTTGCATTCTCCAAGCCTGATTGATGTGCACGCATCTGAGAAACAGTACAAATCAACATAAGCTCCTTGATTAATAGTTCAATTTTGTTTCCTACAAATTCATCAACCAGATGTGATCTAACTATTACTCATTGTTCTGATTGTCGTTGCTTTCGCTACTGAGATTCATGTCTTGGCTCTGAATCTCACTGTCATCTGCATCAAATGGTAAGGATCATCAATTCCATCGAAACCCAACTGACATAACATCTGATAGTGAAAACAAAATGACCTTGCTTATTGTCATTGCAGCTTTCTATAATCTGAACCTTCCCCAGCCTATGTTTCTGCAACAGGAAGCACACATATACTTAGAATTATGCTGGTTTTCACAAACATTTAGGCATTGATAATCATCGGAAAAGGAATTGCCTGTAAATGGCTTTTCAGGTGGTACAAAGTAAGTCCAGGAACCCCCATTGCTCTCATCAGTCTCTTTGGTGTTGCCTCTACCAATACAAGCAAATCAGAAACTTATGAAGTTAAAGCCAAACATTACGGGAAGATTTAAGTATGATGATGATTTCTCAAATAAATACTTACTGTCTGGCCCTCCAAGCTGTGAAACGGCTTCGACAAAGCGCTGGTGAAGCTCTGTAGTCCATTTAAGCCTGGGTTTTGCATCAGTGGACAGTACCAAGTTCATGTTCTGATTCTGCAGACCCATTTCAGTTTGTAGGATGAAAGACATGTTGAGGTTGAGCAGCACTGAAACAGAAACATGAACATAAATTTATATGTATATATTGATCCTTCCAGCTAATGCATATATGTGGCAGCTAGAGTTCTCTTTATAATTAGGAGTAGTTGGGATGTCCTATGTGCGCACTCCATATCTGGAAACAAAAGTGGGGCTGTGTTGGAGGAATCTATGCCATGACTATGAGCTGTGCCTCTCTCTCTCTCTCTCACACACACACACACACAAACACTCACATCCTGTTTGATTCCATGCTGAATTGGAGAGCCCCACCATGATGAATAATGGGTGCAACTTTCCAAACACTTGGAAACTTTGAAAGGAAGAAAATGAATTTGATGGGAAGCTATAAAGGATATTTCTTTTTGGTGACTTAAAGGGGATACCATATGGGTCTCTCTTTTCCTTTTCTCTATACAATTTTTTTCCATTTTCTCTTTTGGAGAGGGTGTGGTGAGATTGGCAGATTCTTTTTGTTCTTTGTAGGGATAGAGGAATCAAAGAATCTAACCTTAGATTGTAGGGCCCTAACTCACCAGATTTTCCTTTACAAAAAGTAATACAGATAAAAGTGAAACCAACCAGCTTCAATTTGATGATATCAACACACACTTCCTACAGAATCACCCCTCATGTACACCATTTCTTCTTCTTTCAGATAAAGGAACTAAAAGGAGTCATGTTTCTCTAAAAAATCTCCAAATTAAAGAGGATCTCAGGTCCAGTTCATGTACATAGTAAGACTGAAGTGCAAACTACGAACTATTGGAAACTATTGTACTTTGTGTGTGTTTAAAACTGTTGAAAACTATTGTGAACATTTGATTCCATTCATGTAACAGAGTTTTTGTTACCTGCAAGTCAGTGACCTCATTTGATTCAATTCTGAAGAAGGTTAAGACTTCCGAACTGCGTTTCATGTAATAAGCATCAAGCATCCCATGCTGTTTGGTATAGAAAGCAACATAACAACACAAACAACATGATGAAATGGTGCCAGAAACCAAAAACAAATAGCATGTGAAGTTAATCCAACATCCCATGTTCATGCTGATACAAAGCAATGCAATTTTTCTTCATCATTGATATTTTTTCTCTGATGGCTATAGTACGAGTAACGCAATGTGAAATGACAAAACGGTCCACATTGTTCATGGATGTGCACTTTTCTGCTATATGAAAGCAATCAGGGAGACTTACTCGGCATAAAAGTCCATTAAAGAAATACTCCAAAGTGTGTGTGTGTGTTGTGGCTTTAAGTCTGTAATCCATATCCAAACAGATGAACTGATGAAGCAAGAAAAGAAAGGAGAAGGAAAAGAAAAATAAAAAGAAAAAGGGATGTCAAAATGGCCAACAAGAGATCGTAAAAAGTTCATCAATAGAATCAAAATGCAATGATTTATCTCTAAAACTTTGTCATCTCAGTGGCACATTAAGTTGGTCTGCTCAAATTATCAATATTGACGATGGTTCGGGTTGTGAGGAAAACTAGATACCTCAGTGTTACCAAAACATGGGTTTGTTGACTGTATAAGCTATGTTAGCTAGGTCCATTTGAAGTATTGAACAAACTACAAGGTATGTGATCATTTGAAGCTTTAGTGTACCAAAACTAATGCAAGAGCACATCCAAATGTGGTTGAAATGAGATTGTTTAAGTCCTAATGGCTTGATTAGTAAAGACCATTTTCGATAACTTAAAACTCTCCAACAGGTAAAGCATACAATGCAAAACAACATGGTACTAACGAAAGATCCAAATTAGCTGACTGAACTACTGATCAAGAACAAATCGTGGGTCCAGATTTACAGCCAGCCAGGCTGAAAACTATAATGCCTTGTGGGTAGCTAGCTATCTCATTGTTGATATGCAAAGAAAGGAATATAATTATTGACAAAGCATTGTATGATTATATGTGGCCCGAATGTTTGAAAAGGAAGGAAAGAAAAAGAGGGAGTTATCGAAATACCTTTCGCTTTAATCAGCTGAGGTTCTTGAACCTCGCTTTATATATTCCACAACCCGTAAAGGAGATCCTGGGATGATGCCAAACGGCCTCTTGGTGTTTGTAAGAGAAGGTCCTGTGAATCAAAGGCCATTTGAACAAAGTTACAAAAGGTTTTGAGTATATGTGTTAAAGTCATGTAAGGGTGAGAAGAGAAGAAGAACAATATGGCCTCAGGAATCCAAAAAAGAGAAACCAAAAGGAACTCGTCACCATCTCACAAAGAATAATTGAAACTTATTCTCTCCAGAGATCACAGTATAGATACATAGAAAATGACTCTGCAACATCACACACACACACTAAACTACATAAGTTTATTGGGCATACTTGAGAATCAAACAAGGCATAAAGGAACAAAACTCATAAGCTAATAACTTTCAAGAATGCTTAAATAAATCATCATAATGGTTGGAGAAGCTCAACCCATCAAATTCACTAAACAGTGAACACAGACATGTAAATTAAACTGGATGAGGCATTTTATCAAACAGGTGGCGGGCATTATTGCTGTTAATTACCAACAAGAATGTTGACGGAGGCACAACATAGATACAGCTATATGTGTCCAATAGAGCAAGGAACAAAGACCCCACAAATTGATTGACACAACATAATAGAATCATGGATAAATATTCCTTGAAATCATTTAAGGACAGACTAACTCATCTACTTGTGATACAAAAAAATAACAAGAAAATGTTGCCCCAAAAGCATTATATTCATTGAGTAAAAATAGTCAAGTCCTCCAAAACTCAATCTCTTAAATATATGGTTTAAGTTTTTTATCATTGAATGAGAGTCCAAGATATAACTTGTTTAGTAGAATCAATGATTTTAGGTGAAATAGTTGAGATATTACGTAATAAATATGAGGTCGTTGGTTAGATTTACGTTGATAAAAGGAGTTCGCTTAATAAACGAGCCAAGTTCGTACCCAAATTTTTAAGATTCGACAAACTCCTAAACCGAGTAATTTATTATTTATTTGATTATACATATATATTAAAACATATGCATATTATATTTCTTTATTAATTATTTAATTATGTGACATTTTGACATAATTTATGACATTTATACATGTAGATTTATGATTTTGTTTAAATTTTTAACAGCTATTTATAGTGAAAACGAAACGAATAAAGTTAAATTTTAATCGTATTTGAGATTAATTATTTTTTATCGAGTCGAATTTAAGTTTGATCTTTTCACTTCGTCTGAGTTTGGGATCCTTTTAAGTTTTTTTCATAGAGTTTGAGCTTTGTAATTTAAGATTAGACTCGTTTACCGTTTTACATAAAAATAGTAATACTAGGTAGAGTCAATTGCATGTATTTTATTTTAAAACTAGACTCGTGAAAAGCGTGGGCTTGGTTTTGGCCCTCAACTATGGGCCTTTACATGATCCGGGCCTTTACTTTCAGTCACGTCAGCTACAAAATGGTCCAGCTCCAAGAGAAGCCCAAATGCACAAACAATGGTTGCTTTTTCATGTTTTATATCTATTTATTGGAGTTAGGAAGACAATTAATATTGAAAATTAAGCTTCTTTGTCTGCTTCTTAAGTATTTTAATGCTCCACATAAGATGTTTTAGGCCTACCTTTCACTAAGATTTGGACTAAAATAGGATAATCCTCTTTAATTAGGGATGGATTAAGACACCCACCCATTCCCAAACCATGTCAAGTTATTGGCATAGTGTATAATTTTATATATCTTTTTGACAGTATTATAAAATATTTTTAATCAAAAATCGAAAAGATCGAAAAAGAATAAGTCATTCACAATTATTAATGAAGAATTTTTAATCTCTTTTAAAACTGAAAAGATCCAGTCTTATTCATACGTGAAGGGTTAAAAAATAGAAAGAAAATTATATTTTATAATGTCTCAATTCGGATTATATGATTATAGATGATAAAACATATTAAATTTCATAAAATTTAAATAGTATGAAAGAGTTCTCAAACATTAATACATATAATTAAATGATCAAATGTTTGAATCTTGATTATTAACTTCAGTTTCATATCTAATTACTCTATCATAAGATAACAAATGTAACTAATAGATTTGGCTAATGTGTCAATAGAAGAGGAGAGTGGGGGGCAACATCAAGCAAGTATCAATCTTTTGTGTGTAAAAATGGTCACTAAACATGAATCATTAGAGTTAGAGGTAAAATGGGTCAAACCAACCCAATTGGAGTTGGCCCATATTGACAGGTTTGGTTTGGTGAAAGTTGTTCAAAAGCCTAAAATAAACAATAAAAAAACTTAATTAAGTTATAATATATTGTGAGTTGTGAATGAGAAATGATGGGAGGGAGAGGAGAGGAGAGTTTGAGATAAGGTTTGGTCTTGGCTCAATTGTCAAACCCATTAAATCTTGTGATTAAAGTTGTTTCCTTCCAAAGGCACCGATGTCTTTAATCATTTCATGAAGTACATGATCTTGAGGTTCTCATATGACCAACTCCAACCCATTTTTTCTTTATGGGCCACCTATGTCCCCAACCAATACACTTTTGCAACCTTCATGTCCCTCCCCATAATGTTAGAGCGAATTGAAAAGAATTACGTTTAGATGCTAGTTACTAAATTTAAAAAATATGACTATTTTTGACAAACTTGTTCAAATACGCTTTTGTGAAAAAAAATGTCTGAAACGATTAGAAACTGTCTGATAAATTAGTATTTTGTCAACGATAGACATATTTTTCAAATTTAATAACTTTTGAACATAAAAATTTAATTTCTAAAACTTCCAAACATATTTAGT
>JAYMTO010000916.1:0-10320 GCA_036898065.1 California macrophylla | reverse complement strand
TTCAAATTTTCAGAGATTGATGGCGGAGAATTGAAGTAAACTTAGCAGAGCAGATCGAGTATCCATGGCTGAGAAGCATAAAATGAAGATGTATTTGCAGTGGAAATGTGAGGGAGGGGTTGTTTTTTTTGTTCATGTTCATCGATATTTAATCTCAAAATAGTTTTATCCAATTTTCTGTAAATGTTCTTTTATAAAATCGTATAACGATGACGTTTTGCAATTACACGTCATATTTTTATTTCAAAAATTAAATTAAAATTTTCATTTTAAACTTAATTTTCCTTAATATTTCTAAACAAATGTAATATACAAAAATTCTATTTTTTTTTAAAAATATTTTTGTCTGCAGTGGAGGGATGATTTTGTCATTTCGCACTAAAATTAACAGTTAAGAATTGTGGAACTTGTTTTCTAAACCTATATCCTAATTTGTTGACTATAATTTTATAAAATAAGTCATTTTTTAACACTGTTGTTTTATTTCATTAACCAAAACAAAACAAAAGTGACAAATAATAATTCCCACTAATAATTTAATCTCTCGTCTCTCTCTCGAGTACTGAACAGAAACGAAAAGAGAGAAGCCATGGTTTCAACGCGACGCAGTGGATCTCTCTCTGGCAACAGCAGCAAGAGATCTTCGTCTTCCGAAGATAAACCCTCGTCGCCCAAGCGCCAGAAGGTGCCGTTGAGATTGAATCTGGGAAAAATCGAATCTTTGTCTTTAACTTATTTTATTCTATTGATTTTTTCGTTGAACCCACTGAGCTATGCGCTTCTGATCACAATTCGTGATGTGGGTTATTGGTTATGTTGCATTTCAGGTTGGTGATGGCGCGGGAGCGGACAAATCGAGTGTTGAGGCGGAGAATTCCAAGGAATTATGCACGCCGGCGGCGCTGGATCCTGGAGAATGTGGAGCGGACGATGCTCCGATGGAAGGAGGGGTTGAAGGGGACGGTGTGACTACTGGAAAAGCCGAGTCGGCCGTGGTGTGTGAGGGGGTTGCGGTGGCGGCTCCGATTGCCGAGGGTAGTGGTTTTTCTTCTTCTCTGCAGTGATGAGTTTTGGTGGATGTTTCAGTGTGACGCATTTTTATCTCTACGATTTGATTTCTCTGGGGATTTTTTTTTTGAGATATGGTTTTGGTTGTTTTCTTGAAGGGTCTGCCCAAGTTGTGGTGGATAAGCCGCGGAGTTCAATCTCGTGGACTGGTAGGAGTGTTTTTCCCACTGCCATGCCTTGGTGTAAGCTTCTGTCTCAGTCTTTTCAGGTGAGTTTTGAGCTGGTCTTGTTGTTAGATTATCCAGTACCTAATCCTATGTTTTCTAAATGCACATTCCTTGGGTTTGTTCGTGTGAGCTGGAATTTGAGTTTTTCTGCATTTGGGTAATCCTATAGTCCATATTGTGCAGAATCCAAATGTTGCTATTTGCACATCCAATTTCACTATTGGTTCCAGCAGGCAATGCAATTTTGTACTGAAGGATCAGACTACAAGTGTAATTCTATGCAAGATCAGGCCCACACAGGTATTGTAGTTTTTCTTACCTCACATGGTTCACTTCGTGGCACTGGTCTTAAGTGCTCACAATGCACTCATGGGCATGATACTCAATTCAGACCAGTGCTTCACTCATTGAGTGGAGATGAGCACTGGAGTGATCTATTTGGGTCCATTGGTGCATAGTTTTTGGTGAAGATCTTCTCCCTTTATTTCAATGCAGTGTGAATCCTCATTGTTTGTAAACGTAATCAGGTTGAAGGCAGCAGTGGTGCTGTTCTTGAGATCACAGGGAGCAAGGGATCCGTGCAAGTAAATGGAACAATTGTGAAGAAGAATGCTGAATGTGTGCTCAACTCTGGTGATGAAGTGATCTTTGGTTTGCTGGGGAACCATGCTTATGTATCCTTTCCAATTGACAGTGGCTTGCTCTCGTATATATTTATTTTTTCTTTTTTGCTGGTATTTCTGGCTTTCCTTACGTGACTTGTTTTATGAGCTGTCTCCTTTACTTTTGTGAATAGATATTCCAACAAATCATGACTGAGGTTCCCATTAAGGGTGCAGAGCTTATGGGTAAACTTATGCAACTAGAAAGGAGGTCTGGAGATCCTTCAGTTGTGGCTGGGGCTTCTATATTGGCATCTCTTTCAAACCTGAGGTCAGATATATCCCGTTGGAAGCCTCCAGTGCAGACTACTGGTAAAGCCCAGCAAGAAACAGAGGCATCTGCTCATTCTGTTGTCCAAGATGGAATGGATGTTGACCTCGATGGCCTGGAAGGCATTTCGACCCCGATCATTGATAATGACAAAGCTGCGGATAATGGAACTCGCGGCAAGAAGCTTCCTCTTGGCTGCAACCAGGACTCTAGCATAGAGGCAGGCAATGTAAAACTCTCTGGGAATGATTTGCTAAGGCCTTTATTGAGGATGTTAGCACAATCACCTAAATGTAAATTGAAATTGAGCAAAAGTATATGTAAACAGGTTTTGGAAGAAAGAAACAAGTGGACAAGGGATGCACAGCCAGCATCAACATCGGGTATATCTCTGCGGTGTGTAGTATTCAAAGAAGAAATCCATGCAGGGATTCTCGACGGAGATAAGATACAAGTTTCTTTTGACAACTTCCCATACTATTTAAGGTATGTTTTATCTCAGTTGGTGGTTCGGCCATTAAATGTACATGTCTTTCACAAGTGTAGCCTTGTTTTCATTATTTTGAGGGCATTCTCTATTCGAGTATTTCTATTATAGGGAAACAAACACCCCATCTCGTTTCTCCTAGTTCATGCTTGTTTTATGCAACTAAGTTTGATATTAGTGGTCAGCAAGCATATGCCATTCTCTCATCGATCAATAGCAAGCAAATTTATCATCTATACATGTTCGTAGTCTGATGGATTATATACACGTTGTTGTTAGCCTTGACTCCTGAGTAACTGGATAGTAACATTAAGGCTTCATTTTTCTCTCCCAGTGAGAATACGAAGAATGTGCTGATTTCAGCTTCAGTAATACACCTGAAGCACAAAGAACATGCGAAGTATACCTCAGAGCTTACAACTGTGAACCCTCGTATTTTACTTTCTGGTCCTGCAGGTGTGTGGGTATTTGTTTTATTTGTTCACATTCATGAAATAGAAAATAAGTTTATGCCTTACTTATGGATTTTTCCAGGGTCTGAGATATATCAGGAGATGTTGGTGAAGGCACTTGCAAACCACTTTGGGGCTAAATTGCTCATATTTGACAGCCAGTATCTTTTGAGTGTAAGATGAAAGTCACTCATTTTCTCTCATTCTAAAAATATGTTTATTTAATTTCTTTTTATACATGCAATCTAGTGATTTATTGCATTGTTCTATGTATTCTGCATTTTGTTTTCCTCCCACTATTTCCACTCTACCAACCCGATATTCTATGGACTCACCAGTGGATGAATTACCAATTATAAACGTGTTGTAGGGTTTATCTTTGAAGGAGGCTGAATTTCTGAAGAATGGATCTAATGCAGAAAAATTCTGCAACTATAGTAATCAAAATTCTTTACGAGCAGATTTGTCTAAGAGTTCAGATCTGGATGCTGATGGAGATACTCCTAGCTCGTCAAATGCACCTTCTTCTTATGACCTGCCAGAACCACAAGTAAAGATGGATATTGACTCTGTACCATCTTCATCTGGAACAACTAAAAATCACTTGTTTAGAATAGGTATGCATCATTCAATTGTACCTATTGTTGGAGGGGTTTATTTCCCTTATTGTTGCAATCAACTAAATACCTTGCTTAGAATTGGTATAGAGTAAATTCATTGAAGTGTACCTATTGTTGGCTGGATTTCTTGCACTTAGCATTCACATGTTCTTTAATGTGCTCAAAGTTTTTGTATCCTCATGGAAACTAATCCAGCAATGTGTATCCAAAATTTTAACATGCAGGTGACAGAGTGAGATATATTGGTGCTGGTGGCGTATATGCAATCTCATCATCTTCAAGGTTCAATTTCTATCTATTGTTGTGATCAATACATTTTACTTTATGCTTTTGATTTTAACTCTGGATGTTCCGTGTGCTGATATCTAGATAGATGTTTTGTATAGCCAGACAGCCGTTTAAACATATTGACCGCTTGTCCTGCTACCGAAATCCTAGAAGACCAAGCGAACCCACTCACCCATTTACCCACACGCACGGTCACATAACCCATGTGTATTCAGTATTCTATTGATATGATAACTACCCAGAGCCGCATCACTCCCACAGCTCTATTAATAGACCTTCCGTCTTTGGGAAAGGGGATCTTATACTTTCTATTCCTACAACCTCCCATTACAAGAAATTTGAGTAAGAGAGATGGAGGGTACACTTCCTCAGATCAGTAGGGATATCATGTCGAGCGCCTCAGGCATCCAACATATCTGAAATACTCATGTCTGAGCATCATCTTCATGTGCAATAACTATAGGAATTCTCATTTGACTGGATTAGTTGCTGACATTGGGTGCTGTTATGCAGTAGTCAACACTTGATATTTAATATTATTGCTTAGCTTTTGCTAGTAGTTTATGTTTTAACAGAAGGTTCAGTGATGGATACTAACTTATCACATGCGATAATAATTTAGATAACTTGCTTAGTTTATAATATTGATCTTTATTTTAGAAAGGTTGTGGTCCATTAAAACTGACATATAGATAGATAAATGCCTAGTTAGATCTATATGACTCATCTTTTGCTACTACTCATAAGCTTCTTTTAGTTTGAACTACTGTGTTTTCATACTTGTTCTTACTAAATGATTAGAACAAATCCACTTCTTTAAGATGATCTCATAATATGCACTTTGTCAACTCAACTTATAGGGGCCCAGCTCTTGGATATCGTGGAAAAGTTACTCTACTTTTTGAGGACAACCCTTTGTCAAAAATTGGTGTTAGGTTTGATAGATACATACCTGATGGGGTTGATCTTGGAGGCGTCTGTGAGAGTAGTCATGGATTCTTCTGCAATGGTGATACCCTGCTGTTTAGATTTCTACTTGTGATTTTGTAGTTTCTACTATGATTTTGACATTTCTTTTTCTCTCTAGCTACTGATCTTCGTCTAGAAAGCACGGGTTTGGAAGAATTGGACATGGTACTTATTAACACATTGTTTGAGGTAACATATTTCTTTCGTCATGTTCATGTGCTTGATGATTGAGTTTGTTTTGATTCAATTTGGTATTTTGTTTCTGTTTAGTAGTCTGTTTAGCTAACTTATGTAAGTCTTGATCAGGCTGTACATAGTGTGAGCAGAAACTCTCCATTCATATTGTTCATGAAAGATGCCGAGAAGTCCATTGTAGGAAATTCAGAATCATATTCTTCCTTCAAAAGCAGGCTGGAGAAGCTTCCTGATAATGTAGTTGTAGTTGGTTCGCACACTCTCGTGGATAGTCGAAAGGAAAAGGTGATGTTTGCTTAACTTTATGGCGTGTACTGGCAATATAATTTGTTATTTTTTTTAATTCTTGATGCATTGCCTGCTAAAATTTAAGCACGTGAATGCAAGGTGTCCTGAAACTAATATGAACATTAAACTTTATTTTTCATCGCTTACAAATTTGTGGAGTGAAGCAAGCTTTGAAGAAAATGAAAGTTAGGGAAGTGATAGGCAAACATCTGCTCCTAGTTTTTATCAATCTAGAGAGGAATAAGTCCGTCATAGTTATATTAACCTGACTAGAGATATGTAAGGAACAGTAACTAGTGCAATAACTCATCCTGGTGGAATCACTTTAATTGTACTATTTTCTATTCTGCTGCATGTTAAATTATGGCTATCTTATGCTGTGGCATTTTCTTTCTTGCAGTCTCATCCCGGTGGTTTGCTTTTCACAAAATTCGGGAGCAACCAAACTGCTCTCCTTGACTTGGCTTTTCCGGTAATTATGATTATATCTGCTGCAAATATAAATACTAGCCATACGTCTGGTAGGGGATCTGTCGTTAGAACCAAATAGGCATGTATGTATTGCAGATATCACCATAGATTTGATATATTCTGTTTTTAGTGGTCTCATCTATACTACATGCAATGTCTCTTGTTGTCTGTACAGGCAGGCCTCGCCATCCTGCAGCTTAATTTCATTGGCTAATTTGAATTCGCTAAATAAAAAACATGAGATGTGCTTGAAAGCATGATGTCTGTAATTTTTCGTTCTTGCAGGATAGTTTTGGAAGATTACACGACAGGGGAAAGGAAGTACCGAAGGCAACAAAACTTTTGACTAAGCTTTTCCCTAACAAAGTTACAGTCCACATGCCACAGGTTTGTGGATTTCTATTTGAAATGAAAGTTATTATATATTTTTATACATTATTATGGAAGCCTATCAACCCATTGCAGGATGAGGATCTACTTGCGTCCTGGAAAAATCAATTAGATCGCGATGCTGAAACTCTTAAAATGAAAGGAAATTTGCATCTCCTACGTAGTGTGAGTAATTTTTCCTTACTATCACTCTATTAGTTATGTGAAAACCCTTCAGTTAACCCATATCCAGAGTGAATTGCTATCTTGTTCTGAAACCCGTGCTGCGTATTTTATACATTTCATCAACTTTGTCATACTACATCGTTTATCCAACCATCACCATAATCCAGTTACTTGATCACTTAGTAGGCATGTCTGAGCACTAAGCTTGGCACTAATGCTCTTTTCAGTCCTGTACATAGAACAAACATTGTTAGTTTTTCTCAGGCCCAACCTGTGTCACTGAGCCAATATTCTGATATTTAAATTAAAAATAGGTTTCTTTCAAAATATCTGAAGTACAATAAACTGAATATTTTTCTTTTGAACTTCAAATTTAAGAAACTGTAGCAGCATGCGTATGTGTGTGAATGCTGGTTTCGTAATACTGTGGTTCAACAAAGCAATCTCTTTATTGTAACTAGATGTGTTTTCAGTAAGTATATATTCATTCTTAGAAAAAAATGCAATATTATTTGTATAGGTGTTGAGCCGTAATGGAATGGATTATGAAGGACTTGAGATGCTATGCACCAGGGACCAAACCCTTACTAATGAAAGTATGTTCTGTTTTGATGTATCTTGACACTTAGGATTTCTGATATCGTTTCTTTTGTTACACTAAAGATTCATGTTTGGATGAATAATAGGTGCAGAGAAGGTAGTTGGATGGGCTCTAAGCCATCATCTAATGCAGAACTCAAAAGCTGATGTTGGCACCACCAATGCAAGGCTTTGTTTGTCTAATGAAAGGTTAATAATGCCCATCCCTTAATATGCTCTGAGTAGTTGTTACCTTAAATATTAGTTAGTGGATATAGATTACACACTTCTAATTACCTCTTGCACATCCTGGCAGCATCCAGTATGGGATTGAAACCTTACAGTCGATTCAGAATGAATCTAAGAGTTCGAAGAAGTCACTCAAGGTGGAAATTACATGTTGTCCTTACCAGCTTGCTACTTTATGATATTTTATGTGTGTACTTGTGTGATATTTCTCGATGCCTAATTTCATAGGCTCTTGTATGGGCATCTTTTGCTCACATCAGGATGTTGTTACTGAGAATGAATTTGAGAAAAGGCTTCTGGCTGATGTTATTCCACCCAGCGACATTGGAGTTACATTTGATGATATCGGAGCTCTTGAAAATGTCAAGGATACATTGAAGGAGTTAGTTATGCTGCCTTTACAAAGGCCTGAGCTCTTTTGTAAAGGGCAATTAACAAAGGTATTGCATTGCTCTATTAAACCTTTGATGTTCCATTTTCTTTCTACGTAGTTGTGTTGCATTTTTGTAATGGGAATGAGTTCCTTATACCTCCTGCTACCTGTTTTAGTTTCCATCATCTTATCTTCAATTGAAACTACCCCTAACTTTTGCTCAAATAACTTCATTCACAATCTTATACTAACCAGTTTACTACAAAACGACCTAAGCATTCTTATCTCCGCTCATATTTTGTTCATGGGGTAGCTTTGGAGCCAAACATTCAATGTCAAACGATATAGCGAACCACACAGCTATCTATGAAACTTCCCCTTCAGCTTTAGCAGGATTCTTTTTATAGCAAAGAACTCCTGTGGCCCTCCTCCACGTTAACCAATAATGTCATTGAGGTTCTTCCATGTGCAGCCTTGCAAAGGAATACTTCTATTTGGACCTCCTGGTACAGGAAAGACGATGCTTGCGAAGGCCGTGGCCACAGAAGCTGGTGCAAACTTTATCAACATTTCAATGTCAAGCATCACATCGAAGGTCAATGCTGATTAGAATTTGTGCTTATTTTAGTCTGATTTGTTAATTCTAAATTCTATCACATTTCTCGTTGCAGTGGTTTGGTGAGGGGGAGAAGTATGTGAAAGCTGTTTTCTCCCTAGCTAGCAAAATTGCCCCTAGTGTTGTGTTTGTCGATGAAGTAAGCTCTTATTTGTTTCTTTTTTGTAGTCTTTTTGAATTTATTTCATATTAACTAATCAATATATGTATTCTTCACTTGGATCTTGCAGGTTGACAGTATGTTGGGGCGGAGGGAAAACCCAGGGGAGCACGAGGCCATGCGCAAGATGAAAAATGAGTTTATGGTGAATTGGGATGGTTTGCGAACAAAAGATACGGAACGAGTCTTGGTACTTGCAGCCACAAATAGACCTTTTGACCTTGATGAGGCCGTCATTAGAAGGTTGCCGCGCAGGTGAGATTGATTGGTTCAAAATACGTAATGCAATGCAGTCTCATTCACCAATGTGTTGTGGATATCAGAAGCTGACTTGTTTCCTTGCATAGATTGATGGTAAATTTACCAGATGCTCCCAATAGAGCAAAGATACTCAAAGTAATATTGGCAAAAGAGGACATGTCTCCTGGTATTGATTTTAATGATATCGCTACTATGACTGATGGATACTCTGGAAGCGACCTCAAGGTTCATATCTCCAACTCTTCCTAATGTGTCATGTCATTATTGTTAAGGCCCGACCCACTTAAAAACTCGAACTGATTGGCTTTGTGATATACCTTTTCTGTGTTGTATACACAGAATCTATGTGTAGCTGCTGCTCACCGTCCAATTAAAGAAATACTTGAAAAGGAGAAAAAGGTTTGGTTTATCTATTTTGTCAATCTCACATGTACTCATATATCTGATGTAAAGAATTATAGCAGAATTTTGTTGGCTTTTATACTGTGATGTGGCTTTAATAGTTCAGTTGATTACAGGAGCACGATGCAGCTTTAGCAGAAGGTAAACCTGCTCCAGCCTTGAGTGGGAGCGCTGATATACGACCTCTAAATTTGAATGACTTCAAATATGCTCATGAACGGGTATGACACATTCAATTCATACAACAACACAAATAATTGAGAAATTTTTGCTTAACTTTCTGTAACCTATTATTATGTGCTTGAACAGGTATGTGCGAGTGTTTCGTCCGAGTCTGTTAACATGACTGAGCTTGTGCAATGGAATGATCTATATGGCGAAGGGGGTTCTAGAAGAAAGACGGCCCTTAGCTACTTCATGTGAAGGCTATGTACAAATGGTTCTATTTTGTCTGTAAAATGAAGTATAGGTGATAAGTTTGAGCTACTTTTTTCCGGGATGGTCGGTTTATAAAGGAAGCTAGCTGATCTCCCCAGAGTCATTGTAGTTTGGCTGCTCCATTTTGTTTCATTCCCATCCCTCACTTGGGTGGCAATACGAAGAGCATGTACCTATGTTCAAGTTATGGACCCTAACAGATAGTAAAGATCTGAGCTTGTGCATATAGCAATATTTTTCTTTATGATGGTTTTGACCTCTGATCCATCATCTTCTCTTGTTTTCGAAATGAGTTTTTTTTTAATGTTGTCCATCAATATCAGCATATTCATTATGGACTCATTCGATCATGAACACAACAATGACTGGAGAAACAAGAACATGAAAACAATATTCAGATTCAAAACACGCAGACGATTCTCTGTCACCAGCGTGACAATGTCAAGATTACCACATAACATTACAGCAATTATGTAAATCGATAGGCAAACGCATCCGTCCCTCCAAAATCAAACAATTTTGGGGGTTGACATTGTTTTGAGCTTCTTCAATCCAGATCAGCAATATCATCCCTGTAGTGGATATATCAACAGAGAAACACTTGACAACCATAATATCAAGAAGTTGAAATACTTTCACTATCTCTTTATTTTGAAGGAATATCCGAATCATTATGTTATAAGAGCAATCAATCGCTGAGCTTCATGAATATTCCCGTCTTTACAAAATGCATCCACCAGAACATTGTG
>JAYMTO010000915.1:0-10324 GCA_036898065.1 California macrophylla | reverse complement strand
GAGAGAGGATATCAAATTGTATGCATCATCGTATCGATAAAAGTGGACCAATCCAAGTCTATTACCATTCCTATTTCAATTAAACAGGAAATCGAAGCCACAAAGGGTACCGAACTCGCTGAAAAGGTTTTCGAAATGGTAGGAAGATATGTCTTTCAACATATTGCACTAGAAAATAGAGAAGTGTAGCTTGTTTCTAAGGTAGAGCTTGAATGATTGAGATTTGAGATGATTGGCAGGGGACGGGAGGAAGGGGAGAGATGAAAGAAACATGTACTTTGTCTCGTGTATACAAGTTAATGCTGAGTTTTCAATAATGAATATTGGAAGACCGATTTGTGAATTTGTATGGGAAATGAACGGTTAAATGAACGTAGTATACATCGAGAATGAAGTATCCATAAGTATTGACAAATAAGTAATTTTGAATTGTTTAAAAAAAATAGTGTAACGTATCATTTTCAAACTGGATCTAGTGTTTAGAAAATTATTACGTAGCAAAATACGGTAAGAACCCACAACATTTTGTTCCTTAGATAACCTAATCTAAAGTAGTGTAAATTGCAATTTCTTGTTATACATCAGCCCAGATTTAGAAAACTTCTTCCAAAGTACAAACATAAATTGTGCCTCGCTTGTAATCAACTAATAACAAACTAACCAACATTTACTGAAATTTAACTTATCTGTTCTATAAGTGTTAGACATTGTCAAAGTAAATGCAAAGTAGAACATATTCAAGACCTAGTTAGGCACTCACAACCTTCTCTTACCATTGCAATCTCACTATAATGATAATTTGGTTATAAACATTCATCTATTCTCTTAGACACCAAAAACAAAAGCCCATTCCCACAAAATCATCAACAATTTAAGCATTCAGCACTGGGTTGCAGCAAATATCCTAAATGAGCTAGCAAGTTGTCATACAAATCTAACCCTAATTACAACACCACATGAAACAATTGGGGAACTTCCAATTATGTCATTAACCTAGAAAAAGAAGCTAAAATAGGTTTTCACTACCATACGCCACTTACCCAGAAGACATAAAACCTAACACAGTTATCGTGTGTGATCGAAAATCATGATGTTCTGGGACCAAAAAGAAAATTGAGGGGGTAAAAAGTACCTACAATCGAACATCGGGACTCTGGAAGCCGCTCTTGCCCAAATAATGCTCTACCAACTCATCAGGTATCTGAAACAATCCAACAACAAATAAGCATAAAAACTCATGCTTGATTTTGTGGAGAGAAAGGAAATTACGGTGGGAGTGTAATCCATCAAGGAGGCGAGGAAATCAGAGAGCGCAGCGTCATCATCGTGCCTTGCTTCGTTCGAATTGGATTGCTGGTTATGGTTCATCTTGAGCTCGCCGGAGTATGAGCTGCTCTCTGAATTCAATTTCTGTGTATTGAAAATGTTTCGTTTTCGCTCGGCACAAGCACAACACGCATGTCCTTTTTATAGGGTATGTATGTAATGTACCGCTATTAGTATTAGTTTACCAAACCATATTTTTAGGGATAGTATATATAGTTATCCCTAAATTCTTTTATGAAGCACTTCGACTAAGTTTTATCACCCTTGCATAAAAAGTGTATCGATTCATCTGTACATAGTTTTAAGTTGTACCGTCTATTAAAATTGATGAAAAATGCATTGTTAACATTTTTAAGTTGTTGCGTTTGAAGATTGATACTAAGAGGTGTAATTGAAAGTCGACGAGAGACACAACTGAAATTTTAAGAGGCGTATTTAGAAGTCGTTGGAAGGCTGAATAAAAGTTGTCAAAATATGCAGTTCATAGTCGACAAGTGACACAATTAATAGTAATTGAAATATGCGTTTAGAAGTCATTACGAGACGCTATTTACATCGAAAGATATATTTAAAGTTGGCATCGAAAGACCCACTTGAAGGTACTACTAAATACTAGTTTCGTTTTATTTCAACAACAAAAAAGTTGGTTCGTTTTAATGAGTTGGAAGAATTTTGAAATTAACGTAGTTGACAAGCACGGGAGATTTATTGAAACTTTTAGTTTGTTTGTAACTTTGCAAGCCTATGGCTTGTGAGTTTGAGAGAGACTTTGTATTTGGTTACTATAATAATCTCTCTCCTTAGTTGAATATCCTAAAAATATAATCTTCATGCTCATATAATTTACAAAGGGGTACTTTTAGAAGGAACACTTAAAGATGTGAACTTTGTTGAAGATTAGTGAAGTAATTTGCTACGGTGGCATACGGAACATAGCCAATTTATCGAACTTTGTTGAAATTGGTGTGTAGTAATAATAATTAATACTGATATTGTTGGTCCTAGGGTCCAACAACTCACTCCATAAGTGTGGGATTAAAAGTCTTTTCCCATTAGCCTCTGTTTGAAGTAAAAGACATAGTCTTTAGATGTACAAGTCAAAAGACAAATTTTGATGTCATGTTAAAACTTGATTGAACTTAAAATTTTAAGTTGATAAATGAAAAATTAAGATATATAAAATTAAGATTAAATCTACATAAAATTATGTGAAACTGTAACATAGTTGCATACAAGTGAGATTGAAACAAATGTTTACACATAATTCTTTCAAAACATTAGACATGGGACTATAACACAAATCCATGATGTGTCTCATAGTATGGTATGTGTTGCTATGAGTTGAAAGAATATCCATTCCTCTTTGAATCTTCTACATTCGTGTCCCTCAAACAATCCTTCTTGAAGACTTTTCCATCTTAATTTCCAGTCAGAAAGTATGACTGAAATGAGATCATACATGGAAGAATTTAACGACTGCAGAGTTGGTAAAGGTTTTTGACGGTTAGATTCTTCCATGTCCGACATGAATTGGCAGGCATTGTTGAAAAAATGCAATTTGAATGTTGACAATTCAACAATTACAGACTTTGACTTGGCTCTCCTTTGTCTTCCATGGCTGGGCATCAACATTAACCACTCAAGAGTATGTTTGATTGCTTGACTCAAACTGTGTTGTATCTTTGTTTGAATACTTCAGTCCGATCACATCCATGCCTTAACAACAATCACTTCATTCTAAAGGGCCAAGATATTTTGGGCCACACAATTTATTAGAACTAGCGATATCATATTTATTATTTATACCCTTGATATTTTTTTCTTCTTCCGGGTTTGTTCCTTCTGCTCATCCCTTACCTATAGAGCTCAAGTTGAACACTCCATATCTCAGGTTTCAAGCTTGGGCAGCAATGGAGAAGAATCATCCGACCATGCTTGTTGTCTCTCTCATCTTCTTTATCTATCTTGGAACAGAGTTGAGCAAAGATGTGGTCATGGCAGAAAACACAACAATAGCAGTGAATGTTGGGGTGGTCTTAAACATGAATACTTTGGTTGGGAAGATTGGGTTGAGCTGCATACAGATGGCCCTTGAAGATTTCTATGCATCTCATGGCCATTACAGAACCAGGCTGGTCTTGCACATCAGAGACTCCAAGTCCAATGAAGATGTTGTTGCTGCAGCTGCTGCAGGTACTACTGTCTCTGAATCACTTAATTCATTGTAGCAGTTGAAATTCTGAGACTTGTTGTTGTATTTTGACAGCACTAGACTTGATAAAAGATGTACAAGTGCAAGCAATTCTCGGGCCAGAGACAACAATGCAGGCCAGTTTTGTTATTCACCTTGGAAACAAAGCTCAGGTGCCTATCATTACATTTACTGCCACAAGCCCTTCTCTTGCTGCAATCAGCAGTCCATACTTCATTCGTGCAACCCAAGTTTCGTCCTCCCAAGTTAAGGCCATAGGCGCAATTGTGCAAAAATTTGGATGGAGAGAAGTAGTGCCCATTTACGTAGACAATGAGTATGGACAGGGGATAATACCTTCCCTCATAGATGCCTTGCAAGAGGTGGACACCCTTGTACCTTATCGAAGCGTCATTCCTTCATCCCCTTCTAAAGATCAGATTTTGAAAGAGCTTTACAAGTTGATGACAATGCAGACTCGGGTTTTCATTCTGCACATGTCGCAGAACCTCACGTCTATGCTTGTTCCCTTAGCAAATCAGATTGGAATGATGAATGCAGGCTATGTTTGGATCATGACTGATGGTATAACAAATTTCTTGAATTGCCTTGATTCTTCAGTTATGGATTCACTGCAAGGGGCATTGGGTGTGACTCCATATGTTCCTCAGACGACCGAGCTTAAAAGCTTAGCAGTCCGGTGGAAGAGAAAGTTTCACAAGGACTATCCAGACACCATTGCCTCTGAGTTGAGCATTTATGGACTATGGGCGTATGATGCCGCTACAGCATTAGCCAGGGCCACAGAGAGAACTGGTACTACAACCTTTGGCTTCCACAATAAAACAAATGCCTCCAGCAACTTAACAGACATTGAAAACCTTGGAATCTCTCAAACTGGTCCAAAACTTCAGCAAGCATTATCGAGCACTCGATTCCCGGGTCTTGCTGGATATTTCCATCTTGTTAATAGGGAGTTTCAGACACCAGCTTTTCGGGTAGTTAACGTGGCTGGCAATGTGGGAAGAACTGTTGGGTTTTGGACACCAGAGAAAGGTCTCATACGCGAAATGAACTCAACAAACTCCAGCCATTATTCTACTTCCAAATCCAATCTCAAAGATGTGATATGGCCAGGAGATAGTACATCTCTTCCCAAGGGATGGGAGATTCCAACAAATAGAAGAACGCTGAGGATAGGAGTACCTGTTAAAGATGGTTACGAGGAGTTTATAAATGTAACGACAGATCCTACCACCCACAGAACAAATGTTCAAGGCTACTGCATAGATGTGTTTCGTGCAGTAATGGAAGCATTACCGTATGCTGTTCGATATGATTTCATTCCCTTTATGAAATCTGACGGGGACAGTGCTGGACCTTACAATGAATTAATCTATCAAGTGTATCTCAAGGTTAGTTCATACTTGAAGTCTTCTTTTTTCATGTTTATGCACTTTGCATACACTGAATCTGTGTAACTATGTCCAGAAATATGATGCAGTCGTTGGAGACATAACAATTCTAGCCAACAGGTCACGGTATGTAGACTTCACACTACCATACACTGAATCAGGTGTATCCATGATAGTACCAGTCAAAGACAACAGAGAGAGAAATGCTTGGGTTTTCCTGAAACCCCTCACTAGGGACTTATGGGTAACAAGTGCTTGCTTCTTCATCTTCATTGGTTTTGCGGTTTGGGTTCTTGAACACAGAATCAATGAAGATTTTCGAGGGCCTCCTTCGTATCAAGTTGGAACAAGCTTTTGGTTTTCATTTTCAACCATGGTTTTTGCACATAGTAAGTCTATTTTCACTTGAAAGCTGGTCATGCTATATATCACATTTAGTTGAACTCAAAAATGGGATTTGCAGGGGAGAGAGTGGTAAGCAATTTGGGCAGGTTTGTGGTGCTTGTATGGGCTTTTGTGGTACTGATCCTGACTCAAAGCTACACGGCCAGTCTCACATCCATGCTCACAGTTCAGCAGCTGCAGCCAACTTTTAGCGAGTTGAGTCAACTCGTAAAGAAAGGGGAGAATGTGGGATATCTCAAGGATTCTTTTGTTCTGGACATATTGAAGGAGTACAAGTTGGATGAATCCAAGCTCAAAATGTGTAACTCTACTGCTGCTGTTGATGAAACCCCTTACATGAAGCTTTTTCTTGCCAAATATTGTTCCAAATATGCCATAGTTCAACAGATATCCAAGACTGGTGGATTTGGCTTTGTAACTTTCTCTGCCTTTTACTATCCATTCTTTGCTTCATCAGATCATTGGCTAATACTTGTGTTGCTTTGTGAATTTCAGGCCTTCCCGAAAGGATCGCCTCTAGTACCTGATATCTCAAGAGCAGTACTACAAGCGACCGAAGGACCTCTGATGGAAAAGCTCGAGAAACAATGGCTAAGAAAAGAACCAAGCTGTTCAGGATCACTCAACTCCTCACCTTCCTCTTACAGCCTTGGCCTTGAGAGCTTCTGGGGTCTGTTTCTCATAGTTGGAGTTGCAGCATCCTTAGCTCTCATTGTGTCTGCAGCTATGTTCTTACACGAGCACAGGGACGATCTCAGGCAACATGATCCACAAGCTCCACTCTGGAGAAGGATTGGTGTGTTGTTTAGGAAATTTGATCAGAAGGACCAATCATCTCATACTTTCAGAAAAAGTGAAGTGCAGATCACCAGTGTGATGTGTTCCCCTCAAGCCTCTCCAAGTATTCACCATCCGCCAAGCCCATCAAACTATTCAGTTCACACAGATTCAAGCCCTCTACAGACTGTATCTGTATCAGCAGTTGCATTAGGTACATAGGCATAATCTGGAGATACTCAGGATCATCGCTATCTCAAACACCGTGAACCCAACAATGATTAGATATTATATATCTCAATGAAATAGATTAAGGATCCGATTAAAGATCAAAATGTTTTGGGGAGATAAAAGTCACGTGGTTAAATGGCAAGTATGGTCAGGTCACACAACACTATCTTGGAACAGTCAAATTTTATCTTAACTAGTTCTAGTCTAGTTGTGAACAAATTCAATTTCTGAATAAATATTCAATAAATTCCAAACAAGTTTTTAACCAATTATAAACTAATTTTTAAGGCATTCAAAATTCGACAAATTTTCCTGAATTCAAAAATTAAATTTAATGTTATCAAATAAATATATAATTATATTAATTAAAAAAATGATTTTGACTTTGTATTAAAATAACCTCTTTACCTTTTTGGAATTATCGATTTTTTAATAGGAGGCCATGTGATGAAAACTTGGTGCCTAAGTTTATGATGCCAATACTTCTTTGTCCCAAAGTTCAACCCACAATTTGATTTCTGTAATTCCATAAATTAATTACTCTGGGAATGGGAAGACAAAAAATACATAATATTATTTTTTGTTATTGAAAAGGAAATAAAAAGTAGAGAGAGAAAGACACATCCTTTCTGCTAGTTTTCATATTATATTTTTGTTTAGAGAGAGAAAAGAAGACAGCTGCAGCAGCTTGGCTTTTTTGCTTTTACAGTCATGCACTTGGAAACACTTCGTCTCTTTCTCTCACACACACATCAGATTTAGGGTTCTCTCTCTGAAATCTGAATCCTCAGATCACTGCTTCTGATTCCATTCCACAGGCACTGCTCTTTCAACGATTCAACTCACCATTAAAGTCAGTTCCTCTCACTTTTCTCTTTGAACCTGAGTTTTTTTTGTTTCTGGTTTTAGTTGGTTTCGTGCCGTCTCCACTGTGGTCTGCTCAAGCTTGTGTTTTGTTTGGTTTGGGCGAAACCCATTGAGAGCTAGACGGTACAAGACTCCGGATTCGATCTAAATCTCCTCTTCCAATGATTCTGAGGTAGAAGATCGAATTGAGTACGAGATTCAGGGATTGAAAAGCTTTGATTTTTAGGGTTACGATTTGGGTTTTTGATGGCTGGGTCTGTGGGTGGAAGTGGGACTCGAATTGGGGATGGAAATGGAGTTCAGAATTTGGTTTCGGCTAGGAAGGCGTTGGTGCTGAGTTTAGAGAAATCGAAATCTCTGAGCTTAGCTTTGGAGAGAACAAGGCCGAGGTTTGAAGAGATTAACCAGAGATTACCGTCTCTGGAAGCTTCTGTTCGGCCCATACGCGCAGACAAGGAAGCTCTGGCCGCGGTTGGCGGCCACATCAACCGTGCCGTCGGGCCTGCCGCTGCTGTGCTCAAGGTGTTTGATGCGGTGCACGGGCTCGAGAAGTCTCTATTGTCGGACCCGCGCAATGATCTGGCTGGTTACTTGTCTGTGTTGAAGCGCCTTGAGGAGGCATTGCGGTTCTTGGGGGAGAATTGTGGGTTGGCAATTCAGTGGCTGGAGGATATTGTGGAGTACTTGGAGGAGAACACTGTTGCAGATGAGCGGTTCCTTTCCAATTTGAAGAAGTCACTCAAGGATCTCAGGCATCTGCAGAACAATGAGGAAAAGGTGCTGCTTGATGGTGGCCTTCTCCATGCTGCACTGGACAAATTGGAGAATGAATTTAGGCGCCTCTTGACCGAGCATAGCGTGCCACTACCCATGCCCTCTCCCTCGCCTCTCGCAGAACAAGCTTGCATTTCACCTTCCCCTTTACCGGTTACTGTTATTCAGAAGTTGCAAGCGATTTTGGGGAGGCTAATTGCTAATAAGAGGCTCGATAAATGCATAGCGATCTATGTTGAAGTACGCACCTCTAATGTCAGAGCTAGTTTACAGGCTCTTGGTTTGGATTACCTTGAGATATCTGTCTCAGAGTTCAATAGTGTGCAGAGTATAGAGGGGTATATAGCACAGTGGGGAAATCATTTGGAATTTGCTGTGAAACACTTGTTTGAGGCTGAGTATAAGCTATGCAACGATGTTTTCGAGAGACTTGGATTGGATGTGTGGATGGGTTGCTTTGCTAAGATAGCTGCTCAAGCAGGTATGCTTGCATTTCTTCAGTTCGGGAAGACTGTCACAAGTAGTAAGAACGACCCTATTAAGCTTTTGAAGTTGTTGGATATATTTGCATCCTTGAACAAACTGAGATTAGATTTTAACAGGCTGTTTGGTGGAACTGCTTGTATAGAAATTCAAAACCTGACTAGAGATCTTATCAAGAGGGTAATTGAGGGGGCTGCTGAGATCTTTTGGGAACTTTTGCCTCAGGTGGAAATACAGAGGCAAACTCCACCCCCTCCAGATGGGAACGTTCCAAGATTTGTGAGTTTTATCACTGAGTATTGTAATAGGCTGCTCGGGGATGATTATAAGCCACTCCTCACCCAGGTTTTGGTCATTCATAGAAGTTGGAAGCATGAGAAGTTCCAGGAGAAACTCCTTATTGGTGAGATTCTCAATATAATTAAAGCCATTGAATTGAATATGGACACATGGGTGAAAGGTTATGAGGACACAACACTGTCCAACCTTTTTGCAATGAACACCCACTGGCATTTATTCAAGTACTTAAGGGGGACGAAGCTTGGGGATCTCTTGGGTGATCATTGGTTAGGGGAACATGAACAGTACAAGGATTATTATGCCACATTTTTCATGAGGGACACTTGGACAAAACTTCCTGCTCATCTGAGTAGGGAAGGTCTCATTTTATTCTCAGGAGGACGTGCAACTGCTCGTGACCTCGTGAAAAAAAGGTTGAAAAAGTTCAATGAAGCTTTTGACGACTATTATAAGAAGCAATCAAACTGGGTTGTGCCAGAATCAGATGTGAGAGAGAAGACATGTCAGCTTATAATTCAAATGGTTGTTCCCGTGTATCGGAGCTACATGCAGAATTATGGACCTTTGGTTGAGCAAGATCCAAGTTCCAGTAAGTATGCAAAGTATACAGCGCAGACTTTAGAAAAAATGATTACCTCTCTATTTCAACCAAAACCTGGGAGATATGGAAGTTTCAAAGCCAGACAGCTTAGTGGGAATTTCAACAATGCAGCAGCTGATCGTCGTACTGCCACTGCCTCTGCAGTTGTTTGATTGTCTAGCCACAATCTTTATATTGTGCTGCATGCTTCATCCAATTTTACTTGGTTTCCCTTTTGCCTGGTATATATTGATAGTCTGGAACTATATATGCCCATTGCAAGAGATGGGAATTTGATCTTTGAAGTTGACGACAAGCTGATTGCTCTCTACTGCCTGAACTGTTCTGTGAACTCTCATGGGATGTTGAAAAATTCACTATGAAGAACAAATATGGGACCAATATGATCAGGATCGTAGACAATGCTTTCAGGTAAAGCTATTTACTTTTCTTTCATGTTAACTCATTGATTCAGTTCTAGGTAGGTGGAAGGAAGAACCTTGTAGCACGCAAGATTTCATCTAGAGGTCTAGCAGTTATTAGAATTTATGCTTTCATCTGATTGTTGTTTGTGCTATTGGAGAGCTGTTGTTGAAAAATTAAAAATGTATCATTGTCATAATTCCTCATATATTCATCTATTGTTCCTTCTCCCATTGAAGCAATTACATAACATTTCATTTTTTATCAGTAATAATTGTAAGTATGGGGATCGAAACCAGCTATCTCCTTACCACTTCTCCCACCACACTTGATAACATTTCGTTTTCACATGATGTATGACCTACAAGGCTACAACAGGTCATTGGTTACATAAAAGCTTGTGGTTGAGTGTTGCTGTATTTGTTTTGTTGAGCACAACAGTTATGTAGGTTCGATAAATGTTCCCAATGGAGCTAAACAAAAAAATACAAGGGGAAAAGTGTGTTTGTACTTGGGCAGGTTGAGCATTTTTTTCTGAGTTAAATTTATTAT
>JAYMTO010000914.1:0-10324 GCA_036898065.1 California macrophylla | reverse complement strand
CAATGAGTTATTTGTGCAGAAGTACGCAAGATAGTGTTGGGTTAGAGATTTGATGAATGATTTCAATAAGAACAAAATATGATAATTGATGAGTTATCTGTTGCGATATTTTGATGTAATCAATAATACGAGTTATAAAATTAATTAATTAATAAATATTTACGAAAGATAAATTTTAAACGATCATTATAACTTATGTAATTATTAAATTAATAAATGTTTATAATATTAATATTATTTTGTGAACAAGTTTATTCGATGAGATCAATACTTACATGATAAGTAAAAAGTAAATAAAATCCAAAAAGATTAGAGGGTCCATACATTGTACCCGAAAGGAATGGTAACAAAACAAATTTAAATAGCATCCCCATTGGCGGGACAGCTATTCCTCCCCCACTCTCCTCGTCTCGATTTCTTGCTCCCCAAGTCTCTGCACAAGCCGCCGCCGCCCCCACCTCCGTTTCCGGAACCTTCCGGCGTCTGCTCGACGGTACCCTAGTATGATACATGCTCCTTCATCTTTACTGTACGGTTCTGCTTCGATGTGGTTGTGTGATTCGTGGTACTGCAAAGGGGGTTTAGGGTTTGGTGTTCTTCTTTTTCGCTTGGAACGCGATTGAATTGATTTGTTAGTGTTTTGATTTTGTGTAAGCCTAGATGTTTGCTTTATGGCGTGTTTGGTTGGATTGATTCCATTGTATTAGGAATTTGGTAAAGAGTTTGTTTTGTTCAATTGCTCTTCATGGTTGGTAACAGTTGGGTCCCTGCTTAAGGTCCAAGTGAATGGAAGCTAACAATTGGAGAAATCAAGTGCACCCGGATCTGCGAAAAAGAGCATTGGATAGAATGTAAGTTACTTTCTATACGCCAAACATTATTAACTTGCTATATATTTTGCCTCTCTGGTACCTTTTGCAAGTCTTTATTACTGGATTGTCTGGATGTAAATAGATGATGTTACTGATTGGGTAGCTCTCAGATTCGGATATAATTTATTGAGGAAGTATACTAGGGGTAGACATTCATACTTGTAGGCATTGCTAAGTGTTGAAGTATATCCCACATTGAATGTTTGTGTAGTTTGAGATAATTTTATATGCCATTTGGCCCACCCACCTGATAGATTATGCTTTTGGTGCGGAATTTACCCCTAAAAAGTTACATGTCTGTAAATATTTGTCATGGTTTTTGAATTTCTGTATGAAAACAATCCATTTTCTTCTCTCAAAACATTCTCATGGTTGCCAATCTATGATTTGAGTGAGAATATCTGGTTTGTGCTAGTTGTCTGTCTTCTCGTTACATGTATATAATTTGAACGTCAATCCTATATCCTCGTAATTGAGAGCGAAAGAGTTTTACATGACTCATGGCATGTGTAGCCATGGACTGATCATAGTCTGATATGTGAAAAGGCCAAGAAAGTAGTAGAAAGGATTTAGTCATATTGAAGGAGAGTAGCAATATTCATTATATAGTTATTGTTGAAACTTCCCACTTCACTAGTGTGGAGAGTTTGAGACCGTTTGATAAATTACTTGGACCCCCTCCTTAACCGCTTGCGATTTCTGTTGGAGTGATGTTTGAACAAAATATCAAAGCTGGTATGATCTTAGCCCATATGTGGCTCGTTTGTGTTGCCTAGTCATTTAATTATTGATGTAGAGCAAGCTTGCACCGCTTAGTTAACATCTTAAGCTTTGAGGTTAAAGTTCAACAGTTATACATGTACTGCGAGAAGGCATGCAAGTGAAAGGATGCTAATAGTTATGATGTTCTTCTCTACCTTGTTTATTAGTAATTATATGAACCTATATTCTAAATTTTATTACAGTTATCCTTGAACTAAGGAAGGCTCTCGTTTCATAGGACCCCCATTGACTTCCTATCACAGTAGTTTTGTGCTCATTAAACAAGGACATATTAGTATGATTCCTATCTTCTTTAGTATTAGTTGCTGTTTAAATAGGAGGGGTTTACATGATTGCTGGTTTTTGCATATCAATGATTTGGTCTGTGACGTAGTAAGCAACTTCTGTTTGTTAACCATTATTTTATTCTGTTTAGTACAACTTCTTCATGCTGCAAAATAATTATTGACCCTTAAATATTTAAAACTTTGTAGTACGGATAAATTAAGGGAACATGTTCCATCTTCAGGGGAACAAACATTGCCTCAGATTAAGACAATTGCTACGAGGTTTGAGGAGATGGTTTATTCAACTGCTACAAGTCAGGTATCTTTATTACTCTACGGTATAATATTTTGATTATGTAGTAAGTATAGCTTTCAGGTATATCTATCCTCTCTATATACATTTGTTTTCTCTCTCAATATATAGTTGAATTATAATGTCCCAAATCAAATAAAAACCGAAAAAGAGGCATATATAAAAGGAAGAGTCAAACCCAACTATCAAGGTTGACATTTTAGTTGTGTAGACCGATTTGATATATATAGCTCAATTTAATTTTTTATAATATATCAAAGCTTGGTTTGGTATTGGGTATGTAACACAATTGTGCTTCCTCCCTGCTCATGTATGCTCGGTCCACGTGTGAGGGAAGTCTTGAAATGTCCCGGATTAAAAGAATGTGGATTTAGTGACCATTTGATATATTAGTTGCATCCTCCACCTAATAGCTTATGTTTTGGGGTCAGAATAAGTTTAGCACAGTGTAAAAGTCTTGATTGATTTTGGCTTGTGTACATTATTGATCATGTTATCCATTTGTTGCCTCGTCCTATGGTCTTTGACCCATATACAAATGTATTGCCTACTATAACTCATGTATAGAAGTCCATTCCTACACGTGAGTGGCATTGTTGAAATATAATGTCCCACATTGAATAAAATTATAAAATAAAAGGTACATATAGACGGAAGAGTTAAATCCAACTATTAATAATGGACTTTTAATTGTAAAGCCCGACTTGATATATATAATATAACTCAATTTAAAGTACTACTCTCTGGCTGTGTATGCATATTTTATTAGCAGTTTAAAACATAACATGAGTAGAACTAATATGAAGCTGTTAAGATGGTGATCTGCAAGAGCTCAGTGAGCGAAATTAAAAATGAATGTGTGGAGTTGTTCTTGTAGTTGATTATTCATCCATCTATTATCATTTCCCCCCTTCTATTCATGCCATTTCTGTACATATTTATAGTTTTTGTTTGTGTGTTTGGATTGGTATGCATTTTAAGAAAATATAAACATCGATGGATATGCACTTGTAGGAGGAATATCTAAAGAAAATATCAATGAAGATGATATCTTTGCGATCAGATTCTTCTTGTACAACCGATATTCTTCCTAATCCAGGTAGTCATATGAATTATGTTTTGTATGGAACGTACTTGCATTGACTTAACTAACCTTTTTATTTGTGCTATCTGCACATTCTGCATACTCACTTTTCTTGCATAATGTGCATCTAGTCTTTGACATAAGGCTTTACCTGCTCTAAATATTTGCATTTGCTAGTTGGGTAGAAACTTTCTGCGGTGCTTACCAAAGCAATGATTTTTTGGAGCAAGAAACCAAACTTCCCTTGGCTTTTCCATTATATTCTTGTGTATGTTTATTCCCCTTTTACATAGTTTTTAAATATACTAAAAAAGGTTAATTGCTTAGAGTTTTTAATCTAATAATAATAATAAGAAGAAGGAGAAATAGTGTTTTAATCTAATAATAATAAGAAGAAATAGTAGTATTTTAACACTTGATACACATGCTCTCTTACTTTCTAACTGTATTCCTATTTAATCAATTTGGTTTCAACTAGGAACTTTCTTTACGCAGCTTAATTATCAAATTCTCAACTTTGTAATTGTGTTTCAAACTCATATTTTTTTGGACGAAACACTTTCCTGAGTTTGACCACTTCAGTTTATCAGCTTATATTGATTTGTACTTTATATACATATAATAATTGTTTTCCTTGTAGCTTCTCACAATATGCATTCCAAAACGAATGTGCAACAGCCACCAGTTGCTGTCCAGTTTGATAAACAGTCTCAAGTCCACCAACAGCACATGTTGCAGAACACTCCTAATGTAACTGCATCACCTGGAGTACAAGGTTCTACTAGCTTAGCATGTGCGAGGCCTCTCATCAGTGGTTCAGCTCACGTTCCCATACCAAATGTTTCTGCTGAGAATCCAACCCAACAGAGTATTTCTGGCATTTTACAGAGTTCAGTAGGAAATTCTATGGCACATCGGGAATCTCCCAGAACTTCTGCTGGTCATCAGAGGCAGTCACTACAGAGCCAGCAGCAAGGTCTAGCTTCACGTCAAAATTCTAGCCATCAGCAATCGCAGCCTCAGATTTTGAAGCAAATCAAGATGGAAAATGATTCTGGCTCTTTCCAAACTCACACTGAACAAGAAGAGCAGAACCGAAAAGATCAGCAGCAATTACAACCATCTCAGCAACCTGTTCACTACCAACCACAACTTGCTCATCCCATCCATCATAATTTGTTGCCGTTAGAGAAGCAACCCCAATCGATGGGGCGGCGGATGAGTACAGTTAATGTACAGCAGAGCCAGTTAATTAGCCACCAAAATAATGTTGCTGGGATGCAACAGCAAATGGCTGTAAATGGAGGTGGTAATTCGAGCATGCAACGAGATGCAGTTGCATTGCAGAGGCGAGCTGAACATGGTGCTTCAACATCACTGCAAGCTCAAGGTCAACATTCACAACCACATTTGTTCTCTCATTCAAAGCCAGCAGCAAATTTGCAGCAAACACCAATTCCATCGCAGCAAGATATGCAACATAGACGGCAGACATCAGGTACCATGCTTCAAGCATGTATAAGACAATAGATACAGTTATTTTAAACCCACTTGAGAAAAACCTTTCCTGTGATTATAAAATATTTTCTGCACTACCACATTATTATGTTCTTATGTGTATCTATTTCTTCTCAGTTCTCTTGAAGAAATATGTGATTCTCAAAATTTTCTAACATTTCCTCATCAGCTACTTTATTCATTATTTTTCAAGATGGTCGTTGGACTGATGAGAAGTTTAGGAATCATTTCCTGTTTGTAATAACATGTTGGATAACTATACTTTGGATTCTGCATTTTATATTCAGTGTTGATTCTGGCATTGGTTCTAGTTAACCCGAGGGTAGATTTATCAGGCACTCAGAGTATGCTGGCTGTGGCCCCTTAAATAAGGTTTAGACATCCATCTTTGCACAAAAAAAATATTCCCATCTTGTAAGATCTACCCTTATTGATTGATATCTGCTCAAGAAGACTCTTCGTAGTCATCCAAATTTCAGATAGAGCCATAGTACTGTTTGTAATCCAGTTTATCTTTGAACATAAAACTTCACTGATGCTTTAGTGTTTCCTCGATCAGATAGGTTCCAAGAATGCTGTTTTACTCCATGGACATGATAGCATCCTCGTGATCTAATTCTCCTATGTTTCTTGCTGTCTTCTTACAAGTTGGTTTACCTAGGCTCTGATCTGTTACAATTTTTTTGCAGTATTTGCATTTGCTAGTTTTGTTTAGGCATTGGTAACTGCTTGAGCTTTGGAAACTGTACTGTATTAACTACCATTATATCTAAACAACAAGAAATCCTTAAGATATTATTTGTTTGGCTGAAAACTATGATATTATACTGAGGCAAACTCTATAATATTGATTTGTGCTTAGTACTTGTGTCTGCTAAATCAGTCATAATGCTCTAATTTAGTGTCCGTTGGCCTTCCTACATTTTGGTGTTCACAATAAGTTATAAGTAGGAAATGATCCAGCCTCAATGTTTTGTGTTTTTTTCCAGCCAATAAACCCACAACATTCTCCTAAATAAATTAGGAGTACACGACAGCCTTCAATATGTCTCTGCCCTGTCGCATATTTAATTATTGGTATTTTTGTTGGTTAGGTTGATAGTTTTTCACCAAAAATGTATTCCAATTATGTTTAGATTCATCAGGTAAACTTATTGTTGACAAAATATACACTTCGCCTGTTATGTAGCAGCTGTAGACCACTGCTCATCTGCCAAAGAGCATTCAAGTCCAGAACAAGATGAGAAAGAAGCTTTGGCAAAGGTAATGCTTTTAAGTTATTTCACATTGCATACAGTTCATGTCTCGGATCTTTTATATAAGCCTTCTTGTTAATATATTTTGTAGAATATTCCGCCAATCCGAATAGCATAATATTGTCAGGCACTTCCTGTATAGGAAATAATAAGTAGGTAAATTTGAAAGTAAATACTTCCCAATTATTAATTAAACCAAATCTTTCTTGGATGCTTCTCAACCTAGTACACACTCAAAACATTAGTCTGTGACCTTTTGAGTACGGTCAGTCAGTGTAATTGTAGAGTTAACTTTTCCCCGGTAAAATTCAGCCAGGAAAACATAACACCATTTCTCAACTGATAATGAGTTAGTATATACACAAAATTGATAAGATGCTAAACCAATTAGCCTAGTCGTTGGGCCTTGGTTAAGGAATTAGAGGTCACAGGCTCAAGCAGCCATGGCCTCATCTTTCTAATGTTGAACCAGATTAGAGCATTCAGTTTTTCATCTAATATATTGGTTTGATGGGATTTGACCATAATGTGATTGGTTCTAATGGGATTTGACCATAATGTGATTGGTTCTAATGGCTATACATTCTCGTGAATACACTGAAGTGGATATGATTTCATTTCATGGTTGTAGGTTCAGCTCTGATAAGAAATTGGAGATGGGAGAATATCTCCCTTATATAGGTTGATTAAATCCATGGTGTCTTTGAACCATAACCAATAGATTAATGCTCTTATACTTTTTCAATCATGATACACATATCAAAAGAACTTGGAATCATTTAATTTTCTGATGATCTCATGTTGCAGATTGAACATCTGAAGAAGAAATATCTTCCTTCACTGTCTGGCATCCAGATTATTTTGGCAGAACTTCAATCTGTACGTTTCCATTTTAATTAGCTGAATCATCATGTTGTTTCACAGATTACTCTTTACATGGTTGAGTTATTTTTCATGTTGGTTTCATTTGTCTTTCTTCAGCGTGAATCTCTCTCCCCACAACCAAAACCTGGCCATGTGGAGGAGCTTGAGAGAATAGCAAGCATGGTGGTCAATATGATCTCCTTTTTGAAACATCCCCAAAACAAGTCTAACGCTTATGAACTGTTGGATCTAATTGAACTGAGGATAAATAATGTTATTAAACGCGTTAGACAACTTACACCTCGAGTAGGACAGCTTCCTCTTAACGCGCACTCCATGCATCAGTCTCTGCCGTCACAGGATGAAAGGAAGCCTCTGTTGAAATCAATGAACTCGCCAAACACGGTAAGAGCAGTGCAGCAGAACAATGAGGCAAGCCTGCAGAATGGTTCTGTGTCGTCTTCATCTCAGACTGCAACTACCCAGCAAAGTAATATGCATATGCAGCAGCAGAAAACAGCTGCTCAAGATTCAAAAGCTGAGATTTTAATGAAACCGCAGGCTGCTGTGGGATCTCAACCAATTACTTCAAGCACTCGCTTGCATCCAGATAGCAGCACCTCACTATCAGAATGGCATATACTTCAAAACATGCATCTGAAACAGCAAAATGTACAAGTGCTGAAGCCAAAGCAAGAAATTGACGTGCATCATATGCATAGGCCACTAACACAGCAGAGAATGCAAATAGTGCAGCAGCAGCAGCACCCACCATCAGAGCTTCTAAATACTAGAATGGGACATCATCAGATGAATGGGAACAGTGTTAAAATCTCACAAAATCAGACTAAGGAAATCAAGTCAAATATTATAGAAGGGAGGGGTTGTTAAACAAGAAGCTCTTCAGCAACATCAATCAGCAGGCCAGTGCTCTTCACATCCCCACCATCATTCTGTTTCAAGGACCTTGTTATCTGCTTCTTCATCTGTGACTCCCTATACTAACAAGTCAAATATGCCAGGTTCTTTGGCAAAAGCTGGAACTGTTTTGCGTAATAGAAACTCTCCCTCTATGCCCTGTATTGTTCCAAAGTCAACTTCTTTTCCCCCACCTCATGAGCTAAGAGATTCTAAGAAACTAATTTCTGACGTTTCCTCCCTTTCAAATGGTGGAAGTGATGAAACTCAACAAACGATGGGTGCAGTAGAGTCACCAAGAATCAGCGCAAACGTTGTCTCAACATCAGCTCTACCCGCAGCCTCAAATAATTTGAATGACACTCAAGGTGATGCTTCAACTAGCATTTCTGACAAGTCCAGTGTTGCCGAGGAACCTCTTCAACGCCTACTTAAAGTGGTTAGTTTCATCAGTAATACTTCCATTGCTTTATTCTTCTTCTTGACATACAATTCAATGTTAGTTATGGAGGGTGATGACATTGTCATGTTTCAGGTGAAGTCCATGTCGGCCAAAGCACTAAGAGCTTCTGCCACTGATATTGAGTCAATTGTCAGTGTGACTGACAGGATCGCAGAAGTACCAACACCATTTGGTGGATGTAGAGGTGCCATTGGTGAGGATTTGTGGGCCACGACTAAATGTCGTTTGCAATCAAGTTGTTTCAGCCATTTGAATGATGCTCTTGGAACAAGGAAAAGAAAGTGTGGCACAAGTCAAATGCCCTTGGATATTGTTGCTTTTGCAGGTGGAGTGAATGGCTGTTTTGACATGGACAAATCTAGATTGGATTCAACTGCAACATCTTGCCCAAAGAGGCCAAGGGTTGAGGCAAGTAAGCCCCTCTTTTACTTTATTGTTGTGGCTAGAACATAGAAATAACTAATAACTGTCTCACATCAGCATGCATAACTTATAAATATAAATTCATTATTATTGTTGCTAGGTTGGTTTGAAGGGAGTTCATCATCAATGTGGCTTAGAGCATGCTTTAGCTTTCACATGAATTCACACACATTCTTCTTATTTCACGAGAGCATTAAATGATGAAAAGTCGAGCACTAGAAATTAAAATTTTAATTCTTGCCAGTAATCAAATGAAGACTCTTTTTATTATTATCTTATACTAATTTGTATCACCATGCAGATCAATCATTCCTTACTAGAAGAAATACAAAAGGTAAACCAGCGATTAATAGACACGGTGGTTGATATCAGTGATGAAAATCTCAACAAAACCAGACCTGAACACGGTGAAGGGACCATCGTTACATGCTCCTTCAATGCTGTATCTGTCAGTCCAAACATTCTGATGATGGTGTGTTATTATTGATCATCATTCTAATCTAGACTTGGCTCAGATATGCTTGTTAATACCATACTTAATACTCTTGAATTTGTGTTTCATCATGCAGTCATCAACTATATCGTTATGGTTGCTTGTTCCCATCAACTATCCAAACTGCTCTCCTGTACTGCTAGCCAATTTGCAGCCTAAACTGAGGTAAAGATCTGAAGCTTTTTGGTTTCACTTGATGGGAAGTTCCGTTTCTTCTATGTAGTTTTGATGCAAATTCTAGATTCTGCTGCTTCTTATTTTCTCTGTCTGTAAAGCTTTAATGGTGGGTGGTGGTGGTTATAAAAAGTATTTGTGTACTGACATTGGCAGTGAGGAAGAAAATCTTTCGGAAAAGGCGAAAGCAAAGCTGGAGAAGTGTATTAAAAGGCTGTCACATCCATTGCCGATCGGGAAGATAGCGAGGACTTGGGATTGTTGTGCTCGAGAAGTTGTTTTGGAGCAGGCCATGCGATACGGCGGAGGGACCTTCACCTCCCAATATGGAGGCTGGGATAAGTGCCTAAGTGCAGCTTAATTAACATTCCTCCCTATATACATAAATACATACCATATTCATATTGTATGTAATGTCTCCACCAAAAGAACAAATCTATTTCACAATCAATACTTCTATCTACCATTACCAGCAAATTACTTAATTTCCAAAAACAGTCACCTATGGACGGATACGAGACGTATTTTATATTCTTGATCCTCGTTCGATTCTTAAATACTAATCAGGCCATATTATGTTCATTGGAAACATACACCAGGAACATGTAACCATAGGATTATAACGAGATGATTGATATAAATGACAAAATATCTCAAAATTCGATAAAAATTTAATCATACGGAGTCACAAAACTTACCTCATCATTCGTATATAAGAAATAAAATATTTTGAATTGATACATTCAATCAAGATCACATCCTAATCCTATGGTTGAGGTGTAACGGGCTTTTGTCAGAAAGTCCAATTAAAACCCCAAATTCTACAATAAATGGGCCTACTAGCGTGTGATTGGCCTACAAAACAAAGAAAAATCCACGGTTGGCACTCAGAAGAAG